>JALIZH010014764.1:0-167500 GCA_030522465.1 Rhipicephalus appendiculatus | reverse complement strand
GTCTAGGCCGCACCTGGCGGCATTGACACCCTCGGAGGTGACCCGAGGTGACCCCCCTACGCAGCGGGTACAACTGGTTATGATGACGTCGTAGCCGCCATTTCTGTTTTGGCGCGCTCGCCACTGCGCTGTTGGTGACTGCTCGGCGGCTGCTCGCGAGCGTGTGGCCGCAGCCAAGAGGAGGCGCTGCCGCGGCGCACGCGTTGAAAGTTTTGTGTTTGGCGACACTACAGCTTTCCCTATGCTGCCTGGGCTGCAGTGACAGGCCACAATGCCGAAATCCTTCTGCGCTGTTTCCTTCTGCCCGTCGAAGTCGGGATCAGGCGTATCGCTGCATACGTTTCCGCGCGAACCTCGGCGGCAGAAGTGGATCGAGTTCGTGTGCGCTTGTGGACGTCAGGAGTATCAGGACTGGTCCCCCCGTGCAGAACAGTCGCGTTTGCGGGCTCCATTTCGAGGCGCATTGCTTTACCACACAGGCGCCGGACTTGGTGTACATGGGTCTTCCGACTCCACCCTGTGCATCGCTCACGTCTGGTGCTGTGGTGTTACCTAGCTTTTTTTCGGCACCAACAACTTGAAGGGCATCACAATGTTATCAAGTGATTCAATCGGATATTGAACGTAGAAAAAGCGAACGTACTTTGGCTAAATGAATTGCCCTGCAGAACATTTGTGCACGAATGTGTCGGGTCTTACCATAGTACATTGCCGACGCGAGGTTCATCGTGGTCGTCGTCGCTGGTATCGCTGCCGCTTCCCGACGAAGCACTCCTCGCGAGCGGGTCAAACCTGAAGTGATTCGCTACGTCTAAAATTCCTTCCATCCCCGCCGCAAGAAAATCGTCGCCATCAGACGACGACAGCGAGGACGATAAAGGCGACGACATCACGCAGCATGTGTGACAAGCGAATGCAAGCAGACGATGCAGACCGCGCGTAAGTGCGTCACTGTTCTGTGTGCTCACGTGACCAAGCGTTTCACTCGCTAGGTGGTGATTGCCCCCGGCGGCTTGTCGTTTTTGGAGCTCTGTCAAACCGAAACTGAGGCTGTGTCGGTAATGAGGAGCTTGTAATTAATTATCTGTCGCGCGCTGCAGCAAACGATGTGCCGTGTTATGACTAACAGGCCCCCAGCAACACATTGCAGCAAAAAAACGCGGGGCGAAAATTTTTGTGTCAGGACTCCTTTAAAGGGTCCCTCACCAGGTTTGAGCATTTCGAGCTGACAAGTGTTATTAATGCATGCACTGGGCGCTCACGATCACGTCTGCCAAGATTTGCAATGACACGCGTCGCGGGAAGAAGTGAAATTTCACAATGAAGTGAAATTTCACACCGGCTCCGATACCGAAGAGAGCAGGAAAGGAATTAGGCTTGCGATGGCTACACGGGGCGATTGCAAGGGTTTCAAGTCTGCCTCTTCGTATCATGGTCGTGGCTCGTAACCAACCAATTTGAAAAATTATCGTGGTACACTGTTCTTCAGTGGGCACGCAACAGCTTCCAGTGTCAAAGTACAATTTCTTCTGTGACCTGGTGAGGGGCCCTTTAAGAAGTAAATTACAAACAAAACAAAAGCCGCGTGCACATCACATTTTTCTTTCTCTTGATCCACACTCTCCTTTACCCTGACGGCTCTCCACGATTTTGCATTCATTCTGCACCTTTCCGCGGCTACACAGAAGGACCTCCTGTTCCCTTCCCACCGCCACAACCAGGCCTTCAGGGCGGTTCTTCCATTCCCTCGGCACATCCTCGGCCATGGACGCCACTCTCCTCTCCTTCTTCTATATTAAATGCGAATGCATTTCTTAGTCGGGCTATGTCAGGCGGCGTTGTCCCGCGTTGTCCGGCGTTGTCCGCGGAGGAGGAGGAGGAGGATAGGTTGAGGAGGTGTCCGCGCGCCGGCAGGTGTTATCTCTCCGCTCTCACTCCCTCTCCCATAGGCAACAGCTGCGGGCGCGCGCGCTTATCCTCGCCCCTAGCAAACGGAGCATGTTGTGCGAGAGAGTGTAGGAGAGGGTAGGTGCAGTGCTTCGCTATTTCTCCTCCCTGCACCCCACTCTCCCGTCCGCTCGCGCCTCACTCTCGACCGTTCGCTGGCTGGGCGCCTCTCAAGGCGATGAAGTCGGTGTCGGCGCATTCGCATTTCCTCACGATTCCCTTCGCGGAGGTGGGGGCATTTTTTTATTTCTCACTCCTCATTCCCCCCGAAGACGCTGAGACGTGCTGCCATTTAGGGCTGCAGACATGGCGTCGTTTCATCTCCTCCAACCGCTCGCACCATGTCGGCGCTGTCGCTTGTGGCGGCCGCCACATCTCATTTCACTGCTGCTATCGGTTGTTTTTCGGAAGTTGGTTGAACTATAGAACTTGGTTGAACCTTGTAGAGTTCTGAAAGGTCAATCTTGCCCTGTGACATGAAGAACGATCACAAACCGCACTCGAAAACGAAATTTGAGCTTAAATAGTGTTCATATAGGCGCCGATCTTGAAAATAGGCATTTATAGGCACTTATCGGCATTTAGGCATGAACGCCGAAAATAGGCATTTATAGGCACTATAAAAACACTATAAAAGCCCTTCTTAACCTCTAATTCATGCTCATATATCAAAGTGGCGCGATAGGAACGCAAGGAAAAAAATAGGCATTTGCCTATAATCCGGTCTCTACTTATCACTTTATCACTGACAGAACAGAAGGAAAATTCCTGTCCCAGATGACACTGCCAAATGCAATTTCTGAACCGATTTGCAAAAGCGATATAAGGTTTCTTGCGAACCTCTCTTTTCGTGTTTATTTTAATATTGGCGCAGTGCGATAAGACTCAACTGACACGAGTGTCTTCAGGCTATATATAAGAAAAGAGGATAGACTGCTAGTGTCTTTCAATACGTCATGCGGTCTCCATTACATCGTGCCACTCCTCGCTTCTCGAGCATAATATATTAAGAAAAATAAGGCTGTTCCTAAGCAGAAAGTCTTGTCATCCCATCAACACGGACCCAAGAACTGACTAAAATAATATAATTTGTTAAAGCCAAGGGCAAGATTTTTCTATGGTTCTAGGTAAATGAGGCCTTCTTCGCGTGCTTCACTTCAAATTTTGTAATGAAGTGTCAAGTTATAAACTACTTTTTGCTCTCTTTTTCTATTCGCTTCCAAAATTCCCTCATCAATTGCACTGTGAAGTTTCTATGAAACAGAGAACAATGTCTTACCCGCGTATTTCCAATGAAATCTCATGGGCATGCGCAAAACAGTGTTCTGCCTTACGTCCCCTGATTTATTTTATTTGCATTAATAAAACGACAGGAAATTTGGTCTTTAGTTTAACTAAGCCATATCTTCAGCCACAATCATATGGTGGTTATGACTTAGTTGACCCATCTTCAGTTTAAAGTTGACCACTTAGTTGACCCATCTTCAGTTTAAATCACCATCCAGCACCCGTTTTACGGACTGAGCGTATGGTGATTTGAGCTTGCCGACGATCGTGGAAAGAGTGTCCAGGAGTGACTGAAGAACTATGACGATTGCTTTGTCTTCTTCAGGCAACTGGTCAGTCGTTGATTCAGTGTTCACTGTTGCCGACGTGCACAGTGACTGCATGTCGCTGCGACGTCGGCAACGAAGGCCAAGCTGCGTCAGACGTGTTCATGCCTTCCTTAGTGTTGTCGTTTACGCCGGCAGTCATGCGTCCGTGGGACTGTGGCTTCGGTAATGTAGGCCAAGTGGGATTCGTACCGGCCGTGAAGAGTCCGGTTGACAAGGTAGCCACTGAAGCAGGGCGTTCAAGGGGCGTTGTAGTTGCAGAGGCATTGGCTTTATTAGAAGAACCTCGGCGCCGATGTCGCCGCTTTCTGATGGTTTCGGCAGCTTCGCGATGTGATGTATGGTCCCTTGCCATTTGTTTCAAAACAGCAATTTCCCTCTTCATTTTTGGGCACTCTCTTGAGGAAGCTTCGTGAGGTCCATTACAGTTTGAACACTTCAGGACATTGGCTATACAATCGTCGGCGCAATGGGACTTCAGTGCAGCGAGAACACACTCGCCTATTTTTCGCATGCGGTTCTCACGTGGCCTAGTTTCGTGCAGTTGTGACATTGCAGTGGTTTCGGCACAAAAGGTCTTACATAATGTCGGAAGTGGCCCGCCTTTACATAGGACGGTAGAGAGTTGCCTTTGAAATCTATTTTCACGCAGCGTGAGGTTCACGAGGCGCGCGTGACGTATTTTCTTTCCCCGTGCCATCCCTCCCTGCTTAGCTTCCAGCGCTTTCGACGGGACGAGAGAAGAGAGAATGCCAATTGCAGCGTGTGATAAATCTTTGTAACTCCGCTCATACTCGACGGATTCTAAAAAATTTTGCGGCGATGAATTCGTGAGGCAATAAGCTGCTTTAGTGAATCCATTTCCATGGTTACTTGGAAAAGTGTTGCAGGGCCCCTTTAACTAAGTCATTACCACCATATGATTATGAGGTGCGCCGTAGTGGAGGGTTCCGGAAATTTCGACCATCTGGTGTTCTTTAACGAGAACTGACATCGCTCAGTACACAGTCCTCTACCATTTCGCATACACCGAAATGCGACCGCCGCGGCCCCGATCGAACCCTGCGACCTTCGGGTCCGCAGTCGCGCACCTTAACCACTGATACAGAGCGGCGGAAAGTATACGTACTCTTTACCACGAATTAACTTTGGTTTCTCGCATAAAACGGCATCTGCTGCCAGGCATTGAACAAGTTGTCCTTACTGCGAAGGATACTCTTCATGATGTAAGCTTGCTAATACGTTTATATACGCTTTGCAACGTGCTAAACAAGTTGGACGACGGACATCTTTCGGAAGATAGAAGACGGTGCTATCGACAGGACTTAACACCTAGTCAGGCTTGTATAGACATGCCTTTTGCTCCGGTACCACGTCGATTCATGTCTCAGGTATTCTCAGAACTGCAAATAAACTTTAAATTTCAAAAGGGTGCTGTACAAGCGCTACCGCGCTTTCTGCGTTCCACCGGCGTATCTGAAATTAGTCTCATTGGAACTCCTTTCCTGTGTGTGCGCGTGTGTGCGCGCGTTTCCGCGTATGCGCGTTTTCCCGTTCCTATTATTCTATACCGGGTGTTTCAAGAAGTGTATCCGATATTCTCAAAAAGATCGGGGCCTCACCGCATCACCACCAAACTCCACTAATTAACGTTTAAATAATTTAACTCGGAGTTACTGTCTCAAATGATGTTTTTAGTTGCCTTAAGATGCCCGCAGCTACAGAAGAAGTAATTTTGAAGGCATCGTACAAATATCACGTTTTCCTGACTTCTGAGGATTCTGGACACATTTCTTGAAACAGCCGGCATACATCTCTCTGTCCTCTTTCCTTAAAGTTCCTTAAAGTTCCTTAAAGCATATGGACTGGTGATGACAAGTCCTACTACTAATCATCTCAGTCCATTTAAAAGCATGCACAGAGGCGCTCGTTCCTTGCAGATAATTCCGGCTAGAACAAAGGCATTCCAATATAGCTTGTCTTATTTCTCGCGCATAATGGAGGACTGAAATCGACTTTGAAAAAATTATCTTTCACTTTCGTTTATAATTTTGTTTTCCCTATTAAACAACAGATCCCTCTCTAAAATTTGTTCAGTACATCGACTCTTTGTTCCGTGTTTCTTTTTTCTTTTCTTTGCGCCCATGCGTACCTTTCACTTTTACACTTCATAAACCTTTGACCTTCCTGTGCTAACATTTTCTTTCAGTACTAACAATTTATGTTGTAGGCCAGTGGTCTTAAACTTGCGTCATCTAACGGGCTGCAGTCACGAAATTTAAGTCTCGCTGGGGCCTGGACAGCCAAGAAGGTTGAAATTGATGGGGTGGTGGGCGGAGGAATTCAACGAAATGTCTGCTTACGTTGCCACTTGAACGGAGTTCTTTTGCGCATCTCATATAGGTTAGTTTCTGAAAGGGGTTGGGCCTCAGGACTCAAGAAACACATCAATACCGATTTCCAGAATGACCAAAATCTGGACGCCGATATCGAAATATAGAGTTTTTGTTGCATATTTTTGTTTAAACACATAGTTACCGCATGTGGTGCCTCGCAAAAAATATGGGACGAATGCAGTCATACGTAAACCGAGCCCCTTAGTCTTAAACATGCTGCCCGTAGGCCGCGTGAGATACGTGTTGTATACACTGAAACTCCTTAGTGCTACAAAGCTCATGTGCCGCATCTTTAAAGGAAAATGTAAATAAACTAATAAGGGTAATGAGTTGTTATTCGCTAATGTCTAACCGATCACTGACATGATTCGCGAGCACATTACTAACTTCAATATGATTACACGGTGCTCATCATGGAAGAGTATACAGACGGATTACAGTAACCACGACTGGATTCCCTTAACAGCGGTCGTGCAATGGTGCTTTACAAAAAATGGGTGGGCAGCTTCCTACGCAGAACGTGGCTTCCTTAATCGAGACCACCAACATTATGCAAAAATGCGCAAACAGCAAAAGCCAAGTCACGGAAGTTTGAAAGCAATTTCCATACGCTTATCGGCCCCCTCACTACTTCTACATGGAGTAAAGGGACTCTACATATACGATTAATATTGCGACGATCGAATCAACCCAAATATAGACTACTACTCAACGTTTTCAGTTGCTGCGACGTGATTCTTCCGACACGCGCTACCGCTGTCCGCCCACGTGAAAGCCTTCCATCGGTGATGAATGAGGCGCAGGCTAACGACTTTTTCTCTGTTTATGTGTCCGCTTGACCTGCGCAGTCTGAGAGCGAATGTCAAACAAAGTGCGCTCTGAACGATACCTTGGCGACAACTTTCTGTGGCTGCACAGCCAAAGCTACGTGGGCCGAGCTTCTGCACGTGAGTCACTACGCCAAGTATAGTGCATTTGCGGGCAATTTCGGTTTTTCGGTTTTTCACGCGCATCCAACATATGCCATTTCGTACGAAAATCCACTGCCCATGGTGTCATTTGTGAAATAGTGTTGCGAAAGATGGGTTATCTACAGCTTTAATCGAAAGCTGCCACAAACCTTTATATATATATAAATATGGATGCACCACTGAAGGAATAAATATCACTGCTAAGCTCTTCTGCAAATCTCTCATCTGCTAATATAATGCTAATCTGACAGTGGTTCAAGACAGTGCGCGAAGGGAGAGGATATTCTGTATTGTGAAGGAACGCAGGAAGCAGCTTTATTGAAGCGATCACGGTTTTATTTTTTGGAAGTAAAAAGAGCATGGCCAAACAGGAACTGCGCAATTGGAAATCCTACGCAAAGGCAACGAACTGTTGCCTAAATTTTGGCGCATACAGGGTTGGCAATTCTCGTTTTTATGCTTTTGGAGGCGCAATAACTCTGTAAACGCCCACGTTATTTTATTAGTCAGGGGACGCGGATGCATCGACGGGCTGAAATACTGACCACGACCGGTCGGGAGCGGGCGTCTCACGTTTGTAATTCCAAGTGTGTGAAACGCGCTCCTTACCCGCCGTAAAGCCCCTGACCCGCCGTGGTCAAAAACGCTGTTAAATGCGAAGCATTTCTTAGCGAACTTCGGCGACTTTGAGCGTATCTATCTATCTATCTATCTATCTAGCCGCCTACGACTTTGTGCTCTCCTGGCCGTATCGTTAATGGGATTTATACCAAATTTGGTATGGCATAACATGACTGTATGACGAACATAAATGGCTGGTTATATCATGAAAATCATGACTAACTTGTCATGAAAAGTATGATTTACATGCCACGCTCATGGCCGGCTCGCGGCCGTTTCGTTAGCTTGATATACACCAAATTTGGGATTGAGTGACGTGACTGTATGACGAACATAAATGACAGGTGGTAATATGCAGATAATGACGTGCATGTCATGTACAACATGATTTACATGCCACGCTCATGGCGCCCTGACGGCCGTTTCGCTAGCTTGATATACACCAAATTTGGTATTTCGTGACGTGACTGTATGACGAACATAAATGCCAAGCGGTAATATGAAAATCATGACCTGTCATGTGCAACATGACTTGCATGCCACGCTCATGACACTCTCGTGGCCGTTTCGCTAGCTTGAAATACACCAAATTTGGTATTGAGGGACGTGACTGTACGACGAGCATAAATGACAGGTGGTAATATGATAATCATGACCTGCATGTCATATACAACATGATTTACATGCCACGCTCATGGCGCGCTGACGGCCGTTTCGCTAGCTTGATATACACCAAATTTGGTATGACGTGACGTTACTGTATGACGAACATAAATGCCAAGTGGTAATACGGAAGTCATGACATCTCATGTGCAACATGACTTGCATGCCATGTTCATGACACACTCGTGGCCGTTTCGCTAGCATGATATACAACAAACTTCGTATTCAGGGACGTGACTGTATGACGAGCATAAAAAAATGACAAGTGGTAATATGGAAACCATGATATGTCATGTGCAACATGACTTGCATGCCACACTCATGGTACTCCCGTGGCCGTTCCGCTAGCTTGATATACACCAAATTTGCTGTTCAGTGACGTGATTGTATGACGAGGATAAATGACAAGTGGCAATATGCAAATCATGACATGTCATGTGCAACATGACTTGCATGCCACGCTCATGACACCCTTGTGGCCGTTTCGCCAGCTTGACATACAAATTTTAAGGTTAAAGCCTTTAATGTCTCATGTTCACGTCCGACGTCCGCCCGTCCGTCCGTCCCTCCAGCCGTGCCCTGGCACAGTGCCAGGTGGGCGCCGGGGCGCGCAAACGGACGCTGGTCGCGTTGCACTTTACAGCGCTCGCGCTTTGCTTGCTTAGCGTCGCTGTGACGAGCGTCTCTAATCATGCAACGAGGGAGACGCGCGCATCACGTTCCATTCAGACCGACCCCGTCTCAGTGGGCGCAGGCGTTCGAGGAACACACTTTGGAATTGACAGGGTGTCCGTCAATTTAAACGCTGGAACGTGGATGGCGTCTGCATGATGCGCAGAGCGCGAGAATACGAACGCATGCGAAACGGAGGCAGATTGGTCTCGCGTCTCGTTGCGATTCGAGGTAAAAAATTAAGCGAACATAAGTGGCAGGTTGTAACATGAAAATCATGGCATGCATGTCATCTACAATGCCGTTTATATGCCACGCTCATGGTGCGCTTGCGTCCAGTTCGCTAGCTTGATATACACCAAAATTTGTATTGCGTGACGTGACTGTATGACGAACACAAATGACAGGCGCTAACATGTAAATAATGACATGCATATTATGTACAGCATGAGTTGCTCCTTGCTGGCTGCTTCGCATCACATCGATTTCCACAGTGCGTGGGATCTGCCGGATTTTTTTACACAGTGAAAAGCACCCTGCCAACCACATAATAGACGTGAATGCTTCTGTTGCTCAGGCGAAGCTCTGCACTACTTATTTTATCATCCTGAATCGTTCTTAGGGTGCCTTGATGCGACGCAGTGTATCCACGCAAGCACTAGGAAATACCACATTTGCAGGAAATTCAAGGCCATGGCAGCAGACATGACTTACCTTAATATAGGTAAAGCAATTCTAAATCATGACATTAAAAATATTGCTAGCCACACATGTCCTTCGTGTTTACTACGCTGAACATATTTAATGGGGAGTTTACATGGGGTTCGCTGCTGTGACAATACCTCTTCAAACAACTTTAACAATTTCTAACTGCATAGCTTTAGACAGGAACGTCACGTCTGAATATGTGTCTAATGCAAGACAGATGTGTTAGATGCACTCGAAACTTCGCCCGACCGGCTAGCATGCAGTCGATAATATGAACGAAGCCTTGCAAATCAACGTGACGAAATGTTCGTAGGTCGATAGGCGTTGTGGGCAAAGAAGAGTGTAGAGGATAGCAGCTAAGTTGTAGGAGGACGCCAGCAGTGTTTGCATGATGTGTAGGCTGGCACATTTCCGTAGCTTCATTCCAACCAAGGTGCCCAAGTTCCATTGTGCAAGTAAGGATATGAATCAGGGTCAACGTCCTCGTTCAGAGGGGCCACAGTTTGTGTCCTGTGGAATTCCAGAGTTCCGTTCAGTGACTCCAGTAGCTGAAAGTATAAAAATCAATCCACGACTGTCACAGTCAAGCCGTGTTCTACAACCACACACACACGTACACACACATAGCCCATGCAGACGTAGGCGCGTGCGCATACATACATACATATATACATAGATACATGCATGCATGCATGCATGCATGCATACATACATACATACATACATACATACATACATACATACATACATACATACATACATACATACATACATACATACATACATACATACATACATACATACATACATACATACATACATACATACATACATACATACATACATACATACATACATACATACATACATACATACATACATACATACATACATACATACATACATACATACATACATACATACATACATACATACATACATACATACATACATACATACATACATACATACATACATACATAAGTCAACCTAACAACTACCCCTGTCATTATTCCTCGACTTCTGTGCACATTCAACTCGAAAATGTGCATATTATTCGCACAGCAAGTCGCAGTCTTTTTTTAGCTAATTCAAAAACATGCAACGGATATCTTTCCAGTAATTTAGTATATAACTCCACGCTACAACTGTAGCTAATAAAGCTGGACGGAATTCTTTTCGTAGAAATTCTGGTACGGCGTACCATTGTCTACAATAATTTGATATGCACACGCACGCACACACACACACACACACACACGCGCGCACGCACACACACACACACACACACACACACACACACACACGCACACACACACACGCACGCACACACACACACACACGCACGCACAAAAACACAGCGCTCTGTGTATGTGCTTCTGTATCCGCGTTCAGTCACGATGCATCAAATTTATTGTGTCTGTAACCCGACTAGCCTGCCAGTGTACTATGGCATACATCTAATAGTTTACCAGGGGGCATCCATCAAATGAAGAAACGCAATACAACTCATTGCAGTAACTATATAGCTCAATGTAGTATCTCTTCGTAATAGCAATTTAAATGTTTTAACGAGCGACTGGGCGCCTGCTAAACGAACCTGATTCTATTACCAACCCGGTTCAATTATGTACAAGCCTGAATAACGAGAAAGACGTGCCGTACATACTTCTTTATGGGTGGAAGCAAGGTTATTGCATTCGCACGGGTCCTTCTCCAAGTCGAAAAGGTACACGTTGTCCGGTGAATGAACTCGCTCGTCGTCACACGACGATTCTTCTGGGCAGGTTAACGTTGCGTTGACCCGCCAGTCTGGCGTGAATTCCAGTTTCCGCAAGCCGTAGAAAGTCTTGAGCGCCTGCATGCGACCACGGACTTATTGATTAACCTTGACAACACATTCCTCTGCTGATCTGTAAAAAAGGATATCTAAGAAGGCTAGCCAGTCATCTGCAGCCCTTACGCACATCTCACTGGACCTTTTGCCTATGTCTTATGCTATCCGAACTGATGTTTATACGGATGTTTCGGTCTCGGTAAGTTTGACGGGCGCCTTCGTGGTACCATCTCGATCAATCATCGTCAAGTTCAAGGCCTCACGCGTCACGACATCTACGGACCCCGAGCTCGCCGCTCTTCGAGCCACAGTGGAATTTGTTATACAATAATCCCCTGGTAAATGGGCCATATTCTGGGACTCTAAGGCGGCCCTTCAATGCGTGGGATGTTACGACGTTGAAACTACCATCAGTTGGTGTCTAATATCAATAAAATGTGTCATGGCGCCGCTAATCAAGAACATTACATAGTCTTACAATGTCTGCCGGGTCACTGGGGGAGCAGTGGTAACCACCTCGCTGACGACTTTGCCCAATCTGTCCACGAGGGAGCGCCGTCACTGTTCACACCCATGTCAAGAGTAGACGCAGCAAGACAACTTCGTCACATCGCACATAATGCCACGCTTACGCACTGGAATCATCCGCAAAACTCCAACCGTCGCCAACAGAAACTTGAACCGTTAATCCAGCAACAAATGTCATCCAAGGTTTCTCGACGTGACGGTACAATGCTGTGTCGCTTGTGGGTCGGTGTAGTGTTTACCAACTAATTCAGCTATCGCACTGGTATGGCAGACTCATTCACGTACGATAACTGCAACTGTGTAGAGACTATTATCTCCTGTGCTACTGTCTTCAGTTTGAACCAGATCGCCGGACTCTCCAGTCTACCTTGATGAGACTTGATGATCGACCCTTTAAATGGGCCCTGCGACACAAATTTAGCGTGTCGTTTTCATCGCTTCTTCTCGAACTGTGGAATGCACCGATATCGTTTTCGGACTGGAGCGACATACAGCGGCTATTTTTGTGATCGGAAGTGACGCTTCCCCAAGTGGGAGTGACGACATAGGCCGTGCGTTTTGATCGATTCGATGCGACAAGTCACGCGTAATATTCATACGGTCCCAGATAGATCACACTATAGTGTGCTAGAAATTATAAGAGCTCTCTTTATACTTCATCAGATGCAAAAGGATTTCTGTTTTTAAATATGAAAATGTGAAAACAATTGCAAAACGAAGCTAGGAGCGCTGCACAACGGTCACCACTGAGTGCCTCGATGTCCTCCTCGGAAATCGAGGCACTCAAGCCACCACGAGGCGAGTCGTCCGGTACGTCTCTGTCAAAGGCGCGCGGTGATTGGAAGCGGCCTTTGACGTCAGTGGGAGAGTGAAATGCGAAAGGGAACGTTATTTCTCGCCGTCTGCTGGGGTTTTGAAGTTTGACGGCTTATAACTTCCGTTACCGTGTACCGATTTCGATAATTCTTTTTGCGCTCATCTCAGTATACGGCACTACACGAATTCCAGCGCTGCAGAATGCAGACGAAAAAGCGTCGCAGGGCCCCTTTAATGAAGGAAAGATCTTGGTAGTCTGATCCCACAGCACATCAGCCCGGAAGCCCCACGGGCCCTCCTGCAGCACTTGAAGGCAGCAGAATTGAACGACGGCCTGTGATACGCTGCACTGTGTGTGTGTTGTGAAATGTGTCGATCCTTCTCTTTCTCTTTTACTCCTGTTTTCCCCTCCCCACGTGTAGAATAGCAAACTGGACGTAGTCTAGTTAACCTCCCTAACCTTCCTATGTTCCTTCTCTCTATATGTATAGATAAAATGGGTTCAATATTGAGTTCTCGTGGTAAGGGTGCTATAGTCTTGTTTTTTTTTTCTTTTTCGCGCGTCTATTCTTTTCTTCACTTTCCTTCCCATCTTTCTTTCCCTTTCCCCCCTCCCCTTAGTGCAGGGCAGCAAACCAGATGCTACAATTTTGGTTGACCTCCCTGCCTTTCTCTCATTTTATTCTCTCTCTCTCTTGGTAAGGCTCACTTCGGTCACGTTGCAGCTCGCATAACGGAGTGAGCAACTCAAGTGTGAGTGCTACAAGCATGACATCCCACTGGCACAAAGCAAGGTTATAATGTTATTGCCTATTGATTACGGCTCCTTAGTATTTACAGTGAGCCCTGGATGTTTCCATTCTGGTTGACCTGCCTGACTCTTCTCCCTTTTATTAATTTTTCTCTTACTCTCTTTCCAACGTTCGTTGGCGCCGAGTCGTAAAATTTAATCTTGTGCATGTTCTTTTTGCTTGTTTCAAGCGGCAGCTAAGGTAAAATTCTGATAACGAAATCCGACGTAATTGCTCCAGACAGTTATAGCCCCTGCCCTATTGTCCCTCGATAGTTCTTTGCAGTCCTACTGACTTATCTAAAGAAGAGTTTAATGTCCTTACTTTTGAGCTATAGTGCACACGACAATTTGTTGCCCGCTGCAAGCGGTCGCCTCTGTAATGTCGAGCACTATAATAAAGGGAGGCGCTTCGTAGACTCATCACGTAGTTTCCGTTGACATACTTGAAGTAACAACTGAGCATTATGTGATGGTTCGTAGATATGAGTCGGCCATTATGTATGCATCATAGGCTACAATCATAGATTGCATAGCTTCGAAGCTCATATGTGATGATCACATTTTACAGTCACCTGAAGTCAGGTTACTATCATGGGCAACGTATGCTCATCAACAGTTTACCTGCAACGCAACTGGTTGAACACCAACGTCTGCATGTGGTAAGCCGCAACGGCCACCATGTCACGACTGAGTGGCGCGGAAAACGTTCACGCGGACTGCCCCCCGTAGTCCAGTATATAAATCAAGAAGGCTACACCCACTACCACTCTCACAGAGCAACGTATCGTCTTTTGAGGCTTGTGTCATGTGGGCTGCTCAATACGCAGCCTGGACTGCCTCAGAACAGCAGAAACACTATGCGGACCTACATGCGCGTAGAATCCTGCGAATGAGTTTAACATATGCCCCGTGGCCTCAGTAGGCGCTACAGCTCATGCCTAGGCGCGTTCGGGGAAGTGTCGTAAACAGTAAACTGTTCCTGCCTAATGTCGAATATACAGGGTGTCTTTTTTAAGAAATACAGATTTTTTTCTTAAAAAACTATAACAGTTAGGCACTTGTCGTCTTCGCAGCCAATTTATAGGCCAAGGCGGAAAGATTTTGCCACTAATTAGATCACTCAGAAATGGCTAAAGAAATGCGCTCGATACATAATTATTGGACAAGTGTGGCTGCACGAGGCATGCTGGACGCTGGCGCGCTGCATACTGGGACACCCGCTACGGGCCGAAACTGGGCTTTTAAACTGTTTTTAAGAAATTTAGTCATGTCCAGATCATAATTAGGGCGGAAAAGCGCGCACTACGACAAAAGACCGAGCGAGCTGGAATGGAACCTACCACCTCGATGCATCAAACATTCTGAACCAGACACGTTACCGCTACACTAACTGCTGTTGCCGCAAGCCTGATCCAAAAAAGAAAAACCAGTAAGAGGGCGACGTGTGAACGTGAACCGTTCAGGCCTGTCGTGATGCCTTATCTGCATAAGGTCACACATCAACTCAAGAAAGTTGCTTGCAGGCACGATGTCCCCTTGGTGTTTTCTGCGCCCAACAAGCTTTCTAAGCTGTGCTCCCGCACATGCGGTGGTAGCAATCATGGGTGTCAAATCAAGCATGGTGTCTGCTACGTTCCCTGCAGCACCTGTGTGGTATATGCCATACCTCTGTCTTGTGGCAAGACCTACATCGGGCAAACTGGGCGCTGCATAAATGAGCGACTTAGGGAACATGCGCAAAAAGTAAACAACAATGTTGACAAAGGAGCACATCTTGTTGCTCATCTTAACTCCTGCTACCGCTGTGCTCCGCGATTTCGAGAGACGATGATCTTGGGCAAAAGCAACAATGAACACGCGCGGCTTGCCTTGGAAGCATACCACATAAAGAAAAGGAGTGCTGATTGCATTAGTGATACATCTATTTCTTTGTACCCTTCCGAATATGAGTTTATGCGTGCGCATCTACGGTAAAGAATCTGTTTTTTCGTATGCAATACGTCTTGTTACGCATGCGTATGCAAGCTCTGTGGTTGTGGCATTTATATGCGTTGGTGATAGAAGAATAAATCAGTTGTTAGTAAGCGCCTGTGCTCGTCCCTTCTTCCTTTGTGGTCCGTCTTGTTTGCGCTAAAGTTTTCACCTAAAATACCACACTTGAAAGACGACAGTGAATATGTGTTCCTTTTTTTTCAGGTAATAACTAATTCCGCTAGCCAGTATTTTAATTTTCTTGTTCAGAAACGCAGATTTCAGCCTCTTCGTGCCCGCGACCACGCAACAGAAGATAGTTAATTTGTTTGCTATGTGCTGCCTAGGATGAGAACGTATATTTGGCACGGCACGTTTTGCCGCAAAACATATTCGCGTAACCGCAGATATGTTGCGGCAATTACTCAGACTCGCTAAGCGGTTAGTAATACCTAGGTAGAAAAAATCGTGCATTTGAAGTGCCCACTGAACACTTCAGTTTTCTTCACCCGTATGGACATATTTTCTGTCCTTCTTTACGTGCCGCGTACGATAAAGCCGCAGTAGTTCACTATAGCCGAACCGACCATTAGGGTTACGGCTTAATTCCGTGTGCCACGATCACTGTGAAGGTCGTGGATATTCAGTTACGAGGACTCTAATAACCGTTCAAATGTAGTTTCGATCATAACTGACTCAAGAGAGCCCATTATTGCATCTTCGACTGCACAAATCAGAAGCTAAAAACGCCGAGATTGAGCGTTACAGCGGCGCAGCGGCGGACTTTAGCTGCAATATAGGTTTGATGTAATTTGGTGTCAAGAGCACCCTGCCGAAAAATTGTTTGAGCAGTCCCAACCATTTTGCCAGTACCAAACAACTGCGTTTTCTTTTCTCAGTTTCCCTTGAAGTGGATTTGGCTCGTTTAGACAAAAAAAAACCCTCAGATATTCACCTTTCGGGCGCTGCTGTGTCATTCTCAGTATTGCCTTCTTCAGTATGAGACAAAAGAGCAATATGTACATATATATAAACAACATCCATGCATACCTCGCCAGCGTAGCTTTGTTCCACAAGTTCGTCCAGGTCTTGCTGCGGCCTCTCGCCCCCCTGGTACCGCTATGCGCTGCACAGGATCAGGGCCTACGACGATCTTGAAGTTGTCTTTTCGAATAGCTGCGTAGCCCCAAAAAGGGTCGATGTTGTACACGAGGTCGCTACGCTGCGACAGCGCGCCTTCGGACAGCGACTCCCACATGTCATGGCCGTCGATATTCCCCAGCTGGTGTACCGAGCCACCTGGCGAGTAAATACCTGTAAGTGCTTTCATTGCGCATTTCCTGCTTCAAAATCAATTAGCTTTTTTTAAGTGCGCTGCATCAACACCTTTTCTGTTTTATGTTGCACCGAATATTCCCTGAAACTTCATATATTTTTACCAGTCCCTTTACTACCCGAAGGGCATTTTCGCAAAGAGGACATAGCGAAATAAAGAAACCGCAAAAAGATAAATGTATTCAGAAATGACCTAGTCACTAGAGAAAGCATACAGCAAGGGAAGAAGGCCAATCATCAGAAGTTTCAACGCGTTAACTGGGTCCGTATACAGTCACGTTCGCACCACATAAAATGGAAAAAGGTAGTTGATCTTATGAAAGGCATTGATGTGCGCTAACGATAGGTTGGGATATAAAAACGACTGAAAGTCGGATGGACGTTTTACGTTAAACATTCGCACTATAACTTCGAACGGTTATTCCTGTGCGTAGAGCCACGAGGAAAAATCTGGTTACGGAAGACATCGGCACGACAGCACGCATCAAAACTTTAAACTCGGGATCACAACGCCACAGAGATGACGAAGTAGGAACATGTACAGAGTTCTTGTTTAGTCTTGTGATGAGATTAGATTAGGGGGAAAGGTTTTTAATTTCGCTATTGAAGGACGTCGTGCTATTGTTTGCCAGTTGAGACTGCCTTTAATTCGTGGCACGCCACTGCTTAATTTTCAGAAACAAACCTGGTAGCGCGGTGTTGCATGCGCTCAATCTCTTACATAAAATAAAATGACTCAGTTTACAACTAATGTATTGGGCGAGCGTTTGTATTGTAAAGCAGTTGTTTAATATTTTGGTAGGGATTGCAAAAAAAATGCGTCTGTTGTATATTTCATGCCAACCTTAATGATTAGACCCGTAGAACGTCAAACTCATTTAAGCGGTACTTCGTCCGAAAGATCACACAGCTAGGGGAATGCTTACGGGTTCGTGGTACACGAACGTTTATATTGCAAAGCTGCTGTTTTTTTTTCAATTTAGCGGGATTTGAAGAAAATGTTTGCTGCATATTTCACGTCAGGCTTTCTGAAAACTAGGCCTTTATCATGCCAAAGTCATTTAAGCGGCACACCATACAAACTTTAGAAACGATAATGCAGGGGAATGTTTGCGGGTTCATGGTAAAAGTTGACATTTGGCTGTATTCGGAGAAATACGCCACTCTGTGCACCAACCTTGAATTGCGTTTGAATCGTTCTGTAGGCTGCTGACACCGTGATCATTTTTTTTTTGCATTCTTGCAAGGGACGCTGTCATCTGCATACAATCTGGCATTGCACAGAACAATCCGTGCAATATCATTAATGTTAGCTAAAAAATTAATACTGACCACGCAAAAAAAAACGGCAAACGAAACGGGAGTAATGGCTAAATCATAATATAATACTAATTTTTGATGGGGTTTGTCGTCCCAAAACCACGATATGATTATGAGAGACGCCATAGTGCAGGGCTTCGGAAATTTTGACCACCTGGGGTTCTTTAACGTGCACCTAAATCTAAGTACACGGGCCTCAAGCATTCTCGCCTCCGTCTAAAAGAGGCCGCCGCGGCCGGCGCATTCGATCCCGTGTCCTGCGGTAGGGCTAAATCAGTTCGCATGGCATTTTTTGTCACGATGTGTTACGTTCACCCTGACGCGTAATTTTTACCCAATCGACTACACCAGCATAATAGAAAGATTTTGGATTATGCGACATGCTTTCTTAGACAACCCCAATTCTCAATAGTTATGTTGTGGAAGTCAGGCAGCTCTGGTCTTCGCAAACGACATCTATGTCCAGATGTAAATAGCCTCCTGCAACTCCAGCTGCATTGAAGTGAGCAGTTAAGAAAAAATTATTTAGTTTTAATTATTAACTTGAAGGGAGTTGTTCAAATGGGAAAGTTGTAGGCTGCAACAGGTTCCCATCCATATTTTTAAATTCATGAAAACGCACGCATTTTGAGATATTAATCATGAAGCTCCTGACCCGGCCGCACTCGACGCGCAGGAAATGCGGCCGCTGTGTTACGACAGACCGAAACCTCCTGCCTTGAGGCTGTGACGAAATTTGATGAAAATTATCAGCAATGGCAGCGACATCCTTCCTGAAATCCGGGAAAAATGTCTTCGTAAAATTCTGCTATGATTATTAAAAATCTCTATTGTCTAAAAAACCTCCTTGCAGGATACTACGAATTCAGTCATATATGACAAGATAGGCCTGAATTAACGTTGGGAGTATGGAAAGAAACTATTCATTTGAAGTTGTTTCACCACAGCGCGATAAATAATTAAATAAATTGCTTTTGAGTATACAAATGCAAGGGAAATGAATCAAGAGCTCTGTATTGCAATTGTGGGACCATATTCAAGACGTTCACAGCTGGCACCAGTCTATTTCATTGTACTTGAATTGAACTGATGTGTAATGTCTTCTTAAACTAAACGACCGAAGCAATGCCTTGAGAACAAGCTGTGATTACATGAGGCGGTATACTGTCAGAACATCCAGTATACGATTGTATTTTTTAGATTAGTAAGCTGCCTGGGAATGCCGTTACACGCGCAGTAACCACGGGCATATTTTTGTGGGCTTTTTCTTTCATTTCAGACAATGCAATAATGTAGGCATGTGTAAAACGGTACCTTCAAAATCATAATTAAAAGCGCCAGCTTTTTCGCCATGATCAAGCACTGCTTCACAATGTACTAAAAGATCACGTATCATGATAACCTCTTCGGTATGAAGTTTAACAAATTTCCAGAATCGACATTTTTGTTCAGTTATCTTCTATCAAGCAAAGAAGCGTGTCCTTGGTTATTTACTTCAATTTATTTTACTTCTCCTTCGTCGTTCAACTGTCCTTTGTCACGAAGACGATAAGAAGAGATGCGTGGAAACATTTTTGTGGAGTCTCTTTACGCGAATATAACCTTATAAACAGCGTGCATGTTGTCTTAAATGAGTGATTTAGCATATTGTCAGGACTTTGCACGCTATTTTCTTTTTTTTCATTAAAGGGCGCTTTAATTACTTTGTTGCTTTGGTGAACCACTCCTGTATTGCTCTTATCTCTCTTGTGCATGTTCTTGGTTTGTAGTCCTTATAAGCGATAGAGTTTTAAATGCGTATTTTTATGGTTCAAGTGCGTCTTTCCAACTCAGTATACACTGTTACCTGATCCCTTTTGTTCGTAACTATTTTTTTTGTCACACCGTGCTTATGCTGGTGTCACAAGAAACAAGAATCAGGGTTCTGTCTAATCGCTGGCACAACTTCCTTTCTGCTCGTTTTTCCCTGCGCATGTGTTTAAGGAAAACGAACAAACAAAACATTACCAGCTAGTCCATAGAGCGTGGGCAGCCAGTCAGTGATGTGCATGAGCCGGTGGGAGACCCAGCGCCTCTTTTGGAGCAGCGGTGACCACACGAAGGCGGCGACCTTGCTGCCACCTTCCCACGCGCTGGATTTTGATCCGCGAAGTGGCCAGTTGATGCCTCGAGAACTTAGGTGGCCTTCGGACCCACCGCCATTGTCGGAGCTGAATACTATAACGCTGTCCTCCAGCATCCCAGCTTCAGCAAGAGCGCGAAATGTGCGTCCTATGGCAATGTCCAGAGAATCCACCATTCCTGCGGAAGAAGGTTCTCGTCATCATCAGTATTACCATAAGCATCATCACCAGCAGCAGCATCACCCGCCTCATGACCATCATCAGGAGTACCATCAGCCTATTTCATGTCCCGTGTCTATAGAACTACGACCTCTCCAATGATATCCAATCTCTTCGGCCCACAGCGCTGATTCCGTTTTGTACCTGCAAATTTCTCAATTTCGTCATCTTACCTAACCCTCCATCATCTTTCTCATGCTGAATTTCTAATTGCGCACAAAAGGGACGGACCCTATGCACACTACTCTGTGTTTCCAGTGTGATCCTCTTATCTATCTCTCTCTCTCTCGCTCGCATTCTCTTTCTTTACATCTGTCGCCTTGAACCTCCCCCCCAACCATTTCCCAAGTGTAGCACAGCATACCGGTTATTCCCAACAAGTTAAGCTCCCTGTCTTTCTTTCCCTCTCTTTTACAGCGAAAGCTGTTATGAGATCACAACAAGGGCGGTTTTTGCGCCGTAGTTGTCCGCCCCCGCCGCCGCCGCCGGGGTCCGTAACCAATATCGCACGAAATAAGAAAAAAACTGAATAAAAAAAACAACTATGACAGAACAGGAATCGAACCCGGGCCCTCTGCGTAGCAGCCCAGTACTCTACCACTGAGTGCTTGAAACTTGGTTGCAAACTGACCCTATGCAGGCTTCGTGTAGGGTAAGGAATCGCGTTAACATATGTAACAAAGCGTTTTAGAGCAGTAAAGTAACAACTAGGCGTCACACAATGCGAATTGCATAACGAGTGGGTCGTTCAATGCTCCAACCCATTACAAAAATTGGGGGGACCCTTAAGCTTCGCCTTTAAGAGTTGAACGCGATAGCGATATCCTGTCCCTAATCCGTACTTCAATCCCTTAGTGCACACTATGTAATGCGTAGCATGCTTTAAACCACGAGCAATTATGCGTGGTAAATGCGGGAAATGTTTTCGAAGTTGCTATGCACCCACTACGTGGTCTTAAGGGAATACGCGCAGTAACGTGTGTGCCTTTTGTAATGGGTACACGGCTTTGAACCACAATGTCGTTATGATATTCACATCTTTTGACGCCCGATGTCTATGCACGCTTGTACCACGCAATAGTACTGCGATATTATATGTTGTATTGTGGCGCCTGTATACAGGACGCGCGTATTTGCAAAGCATGAAAGTTATTTTCACTGCAATTCCAAGCAGAGGAAGTTATTTTATATGGAATCACAAGCAGAAACGTGGCTGCGTGGTAGAACACCTGCTTGCCACGCAGACGACCCTGGTTCGATCTTCACTCGGACCCGGAAATTTTTATTATTTATTTTATATGCATCTTTCTCGATTTTTCGGTCACGGACAAGATGATGATTTTTCGCTCACAACCAACGACGCCGCTGCCGACGCCGACGCCGGAATTTCTGCGAAACGAGCTCTTTAACGCTATCGCGTTAAAAGCCTCTGGCATAATTCTTCATCGTCGTCAGCCACAGCATCAACAAAGTGCACATAATGTCATACAAGTGTGTAGCGGGTACCGCGCTTTTCCGAAGAATGACGAGTAATGTAGACGCTTCCCCACTACACAAAAATTATGATTTATGGTGTAGTGGGTACCATGCAAATGTGCTTGTAGTAGTTTCCCCAAGAGTGTTTAAAAAAGGCTCTGAAAGGCTGCCCTTCCAGCTTTCGCTGTGACTGTGGGTCTGGCGGTTTTTAGATGCGAAGCAGCTTAAGGCGAAGTTCATTCCGGTGGTGGTGTGCGCCGTGACCACCCTTACTGCGCATGCGCAAACCCTTTAAAAAAATAAAAAATACATCCTCTTCCCCTCTCTCTCCTCTAGGCATCCCTCCCCGCTGCGACCACACCCTCACTGCGCATGTGCGTCCCCTCCCTCTCTCCCCTCCTACGCTCCCCCCCTCTCTCCTCTAGGCATCCCTCCCCGCGGCGTCCACACCCCCCACTGCGCATGCGCGTCCCCCCCCCTTTTTCTCCTCTCCTACGCCCCCCCCCTCTCTCGCATCGCGACGCCGACGCAGGCAGCGTCTGCTAGCGAGTTTCTTGGTTGAAAAAACCGATTGCTCGCGCTGCACAACCGTTCACTGGCCCTGTACCATCTTGACCTGCAAGGTAGTACCGGTGGGAGATTTCGCCTGTGCGTTGTTGAACAATAAAAATTCGCAGCGTGCGCGTTAACTAAAAGCGGACTGCGGGTCTCTGCGTTCAGTCGGAGTCTTATGTCTCTCATTGCCCATTAGCAGCGATTGGCATGTTCCAGTAGGAAACACCGGTCCATCACTGCGTGCTTTGCGCCTCCCCACACTCTAAGCCGAAAAAGACCAAAATGGGGTATGACATTGGTCCTCCAGGGGACTAAATGGGCTGCCACAGATTTTGAACCATTTTTGGACCAACTGCGGGACTAACTACAGCGGCTCACCTGTTACCCCCTAGCACTTACTCCACATGGTTTAAATGTTGGTCCTCGTAGAATGCTCCAGGGGGGACTAACAGTTCAACCGTCTGGACGAATCGAAAAAAAAATGGTGATCTTTCGCTAGTCGGTATAGTTCATGGTAATTCCAACTTAATCAGCATTTAAGACCGTAGTTATTGGGGCAAGCGCACAGACATATATATACACACACACACACACACACACATGATAACATCTCAAAGTAAAACACCGCAAACACCGACCGCACGTGCCACACAACCGACAACCATCCATCGGATATGTATAGGCACAGTATCTTGACCTCCCATGCAGTGCCGGTGGGAGACTTCGGTTCGGCGTAATAAAACAATAAACATTGACAGCGCAGTACGTGTAAACTTACGTGGGCTCATTCGTAGCCCCGAAGCACATCGATCTTTTAATCTGATTTAGCGTAATCCTTCACGCCCCTTCAGTCAGCGAATTCGAATTATCAGCTGGCACTCGATAATGTCGGCCGAATCAGCATTAGCAGTGCTGGCAGTGCTGGTGCTCAGGTACGCAATCACAAACATGGCAGCGGCGCTTATGCAGGAAGGCCGGCGAAGCATTGAGGCGCCCCGTCGATGCCGCTGTCAGCGACTTGCCGACAACGTCGCTAGGCTTACGAGGAGCACGGCTGTACTTACGTTAAACGACCCCCGGCGATCACAACATGCGTCTCCTGAGCAATTTTCGTCGTCGTTATTTCAGACACATAGGAAAAATTGGTAGGTGTCGACTGTCCGCGGCGTATTACGGAGTATATATATGTATACTTACAACGACGAGACCCCTCGCAGCCACGGTTGTTTACCGAGCTCGTAAATCGCTCGTTGTGCACCGCCGGCCGCACGATGATTCGTATTGGCACTCGCCTTCACGCTAGATGTTTGACGACGATCGTCGCATGGAGAGAAAGACACAGCTTGAACTGTACTTCAATCTAGAAGACATTATTTTCTGCGAAACAAATTCTACGCGACGTTCCTTCCACCTGTGCCGCAACGCACTCACACCGGCCGCCGGCTCGGCCGGCCGGCTTGGTGCCGATGACGTGCGAAGCCTACTTCGTATATCGCTACGAACAGCTTACTTTTCTTAGCGCTGTCAGTGTTCGTCGTAGTTCTTCCTAATTCGGCACATTGAAACGTATTATCCGTGGTGTCCGGGCTCGGAGGCTTGCACTTGTTTGGGCCCGGCGGTGACGGCAGAAACATGCGGGAGCTCATCCACTCACTGTGTGCGCCGGCGCGAGTTGAACTTGCCTCTTATAACAGCTTCGATTAGTTGAATAATGCTTCGCTTTCACTCTGGCGTACAACCGATACAACTCGTTTTCGTGCTAGCCGACAGGGCCGAGCAGTGCAGCACGGCAGCAGGCGATCGGCGCGCAGTTACTCTCCCCGTTGGTCCCTTCATTGCCGGGCGTTTGCGCACGACCCGCACTGTCACGCATTTACTCCCTGTTGGACGAACCGTTTATCTGTTGGTTTAACGACTGCAGTTAGCCCAACTTTGCCGAATTTCGGCTTAGAGTGCAGGTTTCTCTCCTGCGCAACGCTGCGATGAGCGCCAGCGTCAACACTGCCGCCAGTGTAAGAGTTAGCGCCCGCTGCTTCGCATCTACACATGGTTCCCTTTAGCGGGAGATGGTGTAATCTTTTGTTTCTTCCCTTCCTCCCTTCATCGACATCGAAGCTTTCTTGGTGAGAAAGACGTAACGATCGAGTTTCCTTCACTGAGGTTTATTGAAGCCACGAGAACGTCTGCGGTGCTGCGTCGTTTCATTGAGTTGAACCTCGAGACATGCAGTTCCAACTTGCCAAGCAGTCTACATTCTTGGGTTCCTTGAACACATATAGCAGGGCTGCTCGAAAAAACACGGAAGAAAATAGGCAAGTACACGGGACGGGCGCTGCGCGCTACATTCGGGTGCATGGCTGTTTTTCCGTTCAGTCAATGTTCTGAATGTAAACACACTGACAGAACCGCTCACTCCAACGCACGTTTGCCCGATCTCTGTCGTATAAAAATGAAAGCCCGTATTACTACCTGCCCGTCCCTGTCTCCAGAGACGCAGCTTTGCCAGTTACCTTCTGGAGGTGAAAGGACAGGTATAAAACGCAATGTAGCTGTGCATTGACAGAGACACAAAATAAGTGCTGGCTGTCATCTCGCAACTTGAAGTTCGTTAGACAGGCTTAGTCCATCCCTCCTCCCGCGTCCCGCGTTCGACACCACCACAGCGCATGCGCGTCCCCCCCCCCCTCTCTATCCTCTCCTACGCTCACCCCCCCTTTCTCTTCTCTAGGAATTCTCTATTCTACGAAGCAGCCCCCCGCGTCCTACACCCCCCACAGCGCATGCGCGTCCCCTCCCCCCTATCTCTCCTCTCCTACGCTCACCCCCCTTTCTCTGCTCTAGGAATCCTCTACTCTGCGGAGCGGCTCCCACGTCCCACGCCCCCCACAGCGCATGCGCGTCCCCTCCCCCCTCTCTCTCCTCTCCTACGGTCCCCCCCCCCCCCCCGTCCTCTCCTATCGGAATCCTCTACGGAGCGGTGCGCACGACAGGGGGGTGCGACAGCTGCATACTCCGCTGGGGGGCGCCACGGTAGTTCCGCGGTATGAAAATGACGGAGCGCGCGCGCCTCATTCTCTCACCTGTGCAGCGCCGCGATGAGCGCCCGGGCCGCTGCCGCGAAAACAAGAGCGGCGACGTTTCTCCCGCTCAAGCTAACCATCTTCCCGCTCCTTCGCATCCACACGTGGTTCCCTTTAGCGGGAGATGGGGAAGTTTTTCAGCAGGCGTGACGTA
Source organism: Rhipicephalus appendiculatus (assembly GCA_030522465.1). Classification (NCBI taxonomy): domain Eukaryota; kingdom Metazoa; phylum Arthropoda; class Arachnida; order Ixodida; family Ixodidae; genus Rhipicephalus; species Rhipicephalus appendiculatus. The sequence goes on along the minus strand of JALIZH010014764.1, from coordinate 141,702 downwards.
GCACGTGACTTTTTTTAAAGCTGGCAGCTGACCAATGAGCCCTCGCATGCTGCCTAAAGGCGTCAAGTCTGCCGGAACAGGAACCTCGTTATGAGTGAACAAAGCTAACTGCTAATGCTACACTTTCCGGTCAAAAAGAAGGAGCTATGGGGAGCGGAGAGAGGAGTTAAAGACCTTCGTAACTGACGCATCTGCCTATTTTTTTTCATATGCTTTTGGCGTGCACAGTCGCTATCCATGCCATCCAAAATCCTTTTGAGAAACATGACGCCAAATTACTTAGCAGACGCACGGCGCCGCTCGTTGGACCACGTGCCCGAGTAAAAGGTCAAATGGCTGAAAAATAATCTTTGTTTTTGTTGTGAGTGCACGAAGTATCATGTGATCGACAAATGAGACCGTACTGAACGGTATGCTCGCGCCAGCTTGGAAGAGTCATGAATTTCCGCCTAGGCCATTGTAAACTTTTTTCGCTCTGCGGGATGCGAATTTCAGGCTTATTAATCAATATCAAGTTACAAGAACTGCATCAAAAAGGAAGCAAAGAAGATCCCAAAGAGAAAAAGAAACTGCCTGGACAGCTCATATATCAATTAAATATGCGAGTCATTAACAAAAATAGAGTGCCAGTTAAGGAAAGGTTATAGATTGTATCCGTAAGATAGGCGCAAAACAAATTTTGAGCACGTCAGACGTATTATTTTGGGTAGATAGGAAATAAGCTTGCCTACCGGATTTGAGCTATCACGATAATAGTAGTTTCTTTTGCCTGAATGTATCTAGCTCTCATGGAGGTGGTGACAAAGCATGGCAACCGAATTGGAAGGTAGTTTGCCTGGCATAATTAATTGGTGTGCAGTTTCTGCTCATTAAGACTAGTGTGTGCTATACCTTCTCTGCCTACCCTCACACGAGGTCATGATTTATGACTGTGGAGCTAACTTACCAGCATAGATGGTTCTGTTATTTTCTCCAATGTACGGGAACTTATCGACGTTCTTTGCAGGAGCTTGCAGTCTATTGTCGTCGTTTCCCGAATGAACAGCCTGGTGACTCAAGAAGAGGAACTGCGGCTGCGTACGAAAGAAGATTGAAACAGGTGTTGGCATTTGTCACGCTTAGCAGTATGACTGGTCGCAAGCAACACCTCTCGCGTGGCAATATTTGACATAGAGTGCTTACGTCTTGTATGCACATTGTCATTAGATTGTCCTGTGTCATCCTTATGCGATGCCTCCTTCTCCTTACAATTCTTTCCAGTCCCTTCTTTTTGTGTTTTAGTCTGTGTTGTCATTCTTATGCGATGTGTTTTTTCATACAATTCTTCCTCTCTTCTTTCTGTACTGAACCTGCTAAATTTCAACTTCACTGTTTTTTCTGTGCAGTTAGAGTTCCTCTATGTTTAGCTTGCCAGTTGTGTTAAATATTGCGCGAATCCGACTGCAACATTCTGTATGCTATGTTCAATATTTCATGTGTTTACTACATTAACTCTCTTTTTATAAGATAAGCCACTACACGCATTGTAATTACGACCACAGCTCCATATTTAGCATGAATATTTTATTCTGCCATTGTAAGGATCATCATTGACACAGTCAAGCTGCCTAAGCAGCTTTTAGTCCTGAAGACCATCCATATTTTTCTGGTCAAACATATTTCGATGGATTGATTGACTGATAGTTTGATTGATCGAGTGATTAATTGAATTACAAAAGTTTGAACTTTATAGCGGTTGACAAAGACAGCTTTGTTGTTTCTGACAAATGAGAACGCTTGTTTATTGCCACCAGACTTCAAAAAATGTTGCCTATCCGAAATATCTTATAAATTACTCTGTCAGAAAAAATGTTCATGCCCAGCCATCTACTCTATGACTTCAGGTAATACTATTCGTCTTCCTGTCCGCCGTTCGTAGTTGTTTACCATTTGGAATAAATGACCTGTAAAACAATGTTGGAGAAAAAGAGGGACCAATAACTTCGGTCCACAAACGTTCTGAGAACTTCCAATAAACTTCAGTCAGTAGTTGTTTTTAGGTGCAGCGTTCTTCGTCGACAAACTACAAAAGTGGCTCTTCTAAAGTAGTGTCAAAATTAATGATGTCGTGAGGACCTGGCACGAAAACTTTATTAAGGCAACGTACACTCTCGGTACGGGGGATATCTCGTTATTCAGAGCCCTGCATTTGGAGATCCTGTTTGCCTTAATGCACCCTCCCACCTTAAGTGTCTCTTTATCTTACACATTATGATTAATGCAATAATGTGAGAAAGCTCGCACGAGCAAACTCTACTGCTGTTGCAATGAATGCGCACGCAATCTCACGCAAAAACTCACTCTCCTGCAACGATGGGATAATGGCAGCATCCACTGTCTCATTCTATCTCTCTGTCACATTCCCTCTCTTCCACACACACACGCGCGCGCGCACACACACATTCCCTCGCTAACTCACTCACACACCCTCTTTGAGATAGTGACACTGCAAGTCGTGGCATTTTGTGCAGAAATCAGTGAGTATTGTGCCTTCGATTCGCAATACTTGGCCGTTCCTCTGTCTAGGGTAGTCGCCTTACCTTGGATTTGTCGAGGTTTCCGATGAGTTGAACTGCTTTGTCTGCATACAGATCGGTGCTGTACAAACCGTTGGCTTCCCAGGCAGGATCCGTGCCATTCCAGAAGTCTAGGCCCGAGATCACCGCACCTGCCTACATTTGTGAGGTTTTCAGCGCAAGCCATTGAGAAAAGGACCCATCTTATACGTCACATATTCTTTTATCAACAACAAAAAGTATAAAAAAACTGAGAAGCAACCAGTCGATGGTCAGCTTTTACTGTCGTTGCTTGAAAAAGAAGTAGCAGCTTGGTTCTTCTTAGAAAACGATTTGGTTATCCAGCCGTAACATTCCTTCTAGCGTCGTAGCAGGTTTTTCGACTGGCCTGTCGACAACTAGTTCGATATGAAACTTGTCGCGTTTGAATGAGGTATTATTGTAAGTCTTCATAGGTTCTCACAACCTTGAAGCCGCTCTAGAAGCTTAAAAACTCGAATAAGTTTACGGGTGCAGTGTGAGAGCTTATGTTTCGTGTACTTTTAGTTGAGGCTCGTGGAGTGCGTTCGTCGACAGAACACTTACCGACGAGTGCAACATGTGAGTGTAGTAGTCACCGTGGCCGTAGTACAATCCGAAGAAGGTGTCGAAGCCCCTCCAGGGTGGGCGTGTATTCGAGATGATAGCAACCAAGGTGCCACTGAGGGACAGACAGTGCAAACAAGGTACACTTGTATAAAGGCAGGCACCCAAAAATGAAGCGCTAGAGGTGCGCTTAGAATTAATGAAAGAAGGCTTCACCCGATCGCTCAGCAGCAAGTGCCATATCTTTGTGCAACTAAATGCCTCAAGCTTCTGCGGTGGCAACTGAAGTGTACGCACCTTTCCTATGAGATGCGTCTCGTACCCAAGACTCTTCAGGTGCTGCGGAAGTAGAGTGTACTTGAGGTCGAGGCCAAAAGGTTGGCCCGGTTGGATCGGTACTTGCTGAAGACCTGCGGAATTAAGCAAGAATGAGTATAACCACTTCCACCATGAATAAAACAAAAATTTAGACGACTCCAGTCAAACTTTGATTACTTTACCTAAATCATTGCAAACACCATCGCGAGCAGCTATACGGAGGAGCTTCTTCGAGGTTGCCCCTTTTGAATTTTTGAATCGTGCACTTCTCGAAAAGCGCGCATGCCGTCTTATTCAGTACTTGGCTTCGGCATCTGCATTTCCCGTTTATTTCTCCGAATTTCGCCATGTTTCCCCTGCCTTTTTAGTTATGAGTGACGCGTAGCTGTTGCAGCGATGTGAATAACAACCCCTATCAGCCTGATGACCAGGATTTGGGGAGTTGTGTACGTAGCGCTATTTCTTGTCGATGACAGCGGTAGCCTGCCGTCCCTAAATGGGAAATAGGCGAAAAAATCATATTTGACTAAAACAGCTAGTCACCAGAAAGGACTCGCGGCTCTCTACAGCAGAGACTTATTCAAACATTCTAGTAAAGTTACAATGTCGCACTACAAACCACGTGGCTTTCCAGAGTGTTTAATACTTTACAATGGGGCCTCATGTGCTTGCGATGGGCGGTGTTCAATTGTCCTGGGAAGCCACACGCTTTGTAGCGCGATACTGCCGTTTTACCAGAATTCTCCAGTGGGTCTCTGCTGCATAAACTAGAAATCCTTTTTGGGAACTAGCTTTTCCTTCAGGTAGGATATTTTAAATGTGAAGCATTTCTTAGCGAACGTCGGCGACTTTGAGCGTATCTATCTATCTATCTATCTATCTATCTATCTATCTATCTATCTATCTATCTATCTATCTATCTATCTATCTATCTATCTATCTAGCCACCTACGACTTTGTGCTCTCCTAGCTATATCGTTAGTGGGATTTATACCAAAATCAGTACGGCATAACATGACTGTATGACGAACATAAATGGCTGGTCATACCATAAAAATCATGACTAACTTGTCATGAAAAGTATGATTTACATGCCGCGCTCATGGCGCGCTCACGGCCATTTCGTTAGCTTGATATGCACCAAACTTGGTATTGAGTGACGTGACTGTATGACGAACATAAATTACAAGTGGTAATATGGAAATCATGACATGTCATGTGCGACATGACTTGCATGCCACGCTCATGGCGCGCTCGAGGCCGTTTCGTCAGCTTGATATACACGAAATTTGGTATCGAGTGACATTACTTTATGACGAACATAACTGACCTGTGGTAATATGGAAATCACGACTTGTGATGTGCGACATGACCTGCATGCCACGCTCATGGCGCGCTCGCGGCCGTTTCGTTAGCTTGATATACAACAAACTTGGTATTGAGTGACGTGACTGTATGACGAACATAAGTGGCAGGTGGAAACATGAAAATCTTGGCATGCATGTCATCTACAACGCCATTTACATGCCATGCTCATGGTGCGCTTGCGTGCAGTTCGCTAGCTTGATATACACCAAAATTAATATTGCGCGACGTGACTGTATGACGAACATAAATGACAGGTCCTAAGATGTAAAATATGACAAGCAAATTATGTGAGGCATGATTTGCTCCTTCCTGGCTGCTTCGCATTACATCGATTCCCACAGTGCGTGGGATCTGCCGGCTTTTTCTTTTTTTGCTATTCCCCCTTCAGTTATGCAGAACCCCGTACCTGCCGCCCAGGAATGGCGCAATGTACAGATGTCCCCAAATACCGCGAATGGTTAGGGTGGCCGCGTTCTGCGTCTGTATCCATTCATCTGATGGTGATGGCAGCGTTTTGCCGCGGTGGCATAGTAAGCTTTGCTGCACCGACTAGGCCTACAGTGTCAACGTGTCACCCCGGCAGAACCCTGTGAAGTAGCCCTGCCTTTCCGTAGCGTTCATCCTGACAGCATGAAGCTTGTACCTCCGAGCTACACCAGAGCTCCAAGGATATCAAGACTGGTCCTTCGGTGGAGCGCCAACAATATTACGACAAGCAGTGAACGAGACCATCAAGAATAGTTGTTTGCTAAGATGACACACTTTCGTTATTATTGCGATAGCAATTATATGGACAGTCTCAACGGGTTTTTGCCGTCGCCGTCGCCGTCATGTCGCGTATAAAGCCCAAATTGATAAGATCCCCCAGCGCATCATACCTTCTACCCGAGGGTAATAGCGCGCGAGCGGGGGGCTACGAAAGCGGCTGAAGCGGAGATCAAGCGAGCCGGTCCATCTCCGTCGCACCGAGGCGCATGCGATAACCTCCCCCCGCCTGTTTGACCGGCCGTCGAATGCTCAAGAAGAAAGGAAACGCCCCGTGCGTCTTTAACGAGCGTGAAAAGACGCGAGGGGGGGGGGGTTCCCTCGCGAAGCAACTGGCGACATTTGATTTTACGAGCGTGGTCGTCGCTGGCGCGCGCGTTATCTCACCATCTCAGCAGCCGGCAGCGGGCGGCTAGCATACCCCTTCGACGTGCTGCGCTCTCAACATGCAGTGAATGTGTGAATAGTGTCCCTGGAGCGACTGTATTCTCTTAAACCAGCGTTTTGTGGAGTTGCGTGAGATCGGATCAAAAAGTGTTAGCTGCCAGCCTCACTTCGTACAACATTACAATTTGTTGCTATCACATTCATTGCTTCAGATTGTCACTTTTTCTATATCGTGAAAAATCCGGTGCCGGCGAGCATTCACAAAGGCGGCTACACAATAATCGGTCTTTGAAAGTGCGCCGGTCATTTGTTTATTTGAATGTGCCGTATTCTAGTAACTGGTGCTTTGTCTATCATTGGCCTGTCGGCGATCAGCCGTTTCTGAGAAGGAAATCTGATCTTTTATCCGAGGTCACTTGTCATTTGCCGTTCCCACATTTTACTGTTACCTTTCATTGCCGCATTTGATTGTTTCGCGTATGACCGTTGTTGTTGCATGTTGCAACAGAAATGTTGTGCTGCTATAAGCTCGTGAGTGAAGGTGCGATTTCCGGCATGGAGGAAGCAACAAGTTAACGGAGTAAGCATTGCGCACTTCGACAGAAAGAAGGAAAGAAAGAAAGAAAGAAGGAAAGAAGGAAAGAAAGAAAAAAAGAAAGATATAGTAGGTCAGGCAAGCACACGAAATCTTCGCTTGCCCCTCTTTTCCGGCTAGGTGAAGGGCTCCTAACTTTTTTTAATAAGATCATTTCCACGCATTAGATATGATACGTATTTGATGACCTGTGCATTTGCGTCCAAGTTGTAAAGCAGAGGAATAAACATTCCTAGTCATATCCTCAAGGAAAAAAAAGCATCCTTTTGTTGTCATCGCTGCGGGGATGCTTTGTGTTTAGAACTTCCTTCAATAAATCGCTTGTCTAGACCTATTAGGTTACGTTATCCCAAGGTGACACACATTATAAGAAAGCCTACCATTGAAAACTTAACGACTGTGAGTCATAGGTCCCTGTTGTAGTATTATCGACGTTATACATTTGAGAGAGAAAGAATATTTGAAGCGAAACATCCGTGGAAGTTAATCGGCTACCTTTGTGAATTCACGGAAGTAGTCTCTCTATCTCCTGAACTTGAAAATGCATGGCGATATATACACGCTGATCATGATTAACATTTATTACTTCTTGTATTTTTTGTAATTTAAAAAAGCAATAACGGATTTGCTTATTGGCCATTGCTAATAAAGGTATGAACGTAATTTTTTTTCTTTCGCTTCGTTGCGGAAGGGATAATTAAACGCGGCTAATGGACAATACATGCAGGCATTTCTCTTTTATGAGAGTTTATCCGAACCATAACTTTCGTTGCACTGCACGAAACATGTGACTTGGAGACATGTGCCTGGGTAGGGGGGGGGTGCAAAAGGGGCACTTGCCCCCCCTCAAGCCTCACCAGCACTTACCCTCCCCTAAGCTAGACCAGTGCTCTCCCTCTCACCCAGCCGCGATGCAACACTCGTTTGCAGCCCCCCAAGAGAAAATCCTGCCGACGACCATGCTTGGAGACAAGCCTCCACGCGCCTAGCGACGGCATGCTCCCTTCGGACATGGTCACATAGCGCTCAAAGAGCGGGCTCTGCATGCTGCCCATGACAAACGTCTAAATGTACAGTACACGGGCCACTGCGTGCGCTTCCGGCAAATCGCCCGTACTTTCAGAGTCGGTACACGTGTCGCAAGAGAAAGGACTCACTCGCCACACATGTGTCCGGTCATTTGCTCCGTGGCGCAGAACAGGCAGGTCACTCATATACAAAACCCGGAATGCTGACGGTCACGTCGACCACGGTCTTCACCGCTGCCTGGACAGGTGTGTGGCTTCTACAGGCTTAACGATTAGCCGTGCGCCCTGCAACCGTCTAAAGGAAACGACTGCGGGCTGCTCGAGCTTTACGTTATTATCTTTCCCGTTCTGCACGTCCGCCTCGTTCACGCTACTCTCCAAAAAAAGAAAGAGGAAACAAGTGCGCTCCATTTAACGACTGTTATACAACCACGCCAATGATCTCTGTTGCCGTAACTCTCACTTCCCCCCCGAGCTGCGAAATGGGACATTGTACGGCACTTCGGCGACAGCCGCTCAAACGCTTACTCATACTCGACACGTACACCTGTGCGCCAACCGTGCGCCAACCGCATGTTTCTATTTTGCGAGCCGTGTATCAAGATCCTGTATGAACTCCGCGACAGGTACGCAGACAGCTAGTGTTGAAAAATTGCACAAGGTGCTTCGTTCAGCTCAAGCTTAGCATTTTCAGTATTTGTGATATACCAACCAACACATAATAACATACCTTATATAGTATACCCACCCATAAAATTTCCGTCTTATACAGCCATGCACGAATATTACGAAACGTTACCAAGAATCCAGGCTTGAAAAACGAGTTTTACCATTTACTACTCTTTTTCTAGACAGCGGGGCTCACTAGCGCTGATCTGCTAAGCCCCTTTCTTTAATTGGTCCATACGTAACATCCGCTACCGTACATCGGCGCGCGCCAGGCGTGTATACGATCGCTGAGGCCATAGTTTGGAGATCGCAATTCCTCTTACAATCTGTCACGGTGAGCGCTTTAGGTAGAGTGCATCCTTGTTGGGAACATGAAACCCGATATGCTAAAGCACGTGCACTGCTGCGCGTGTTTATCGGCGTTTGTCGGAATAATGCCAGCACGTCGGTTATCGATAAACGAATATACCGGCATACCCAGTCGCGTTGCGTACCGTCCAGTCATGAGGGCCGCCCTGGACGCAGTACAGACAGGGTGCGTGTAGTAGTTGTTGAGCACCACACCATCGGCAGCTAGGGCGTCTATGTTAGGTGTCGGGATCTGACTGGAACCGTGGAAACTCACATCGGCCCAACCCTGCGTTGGTAACAACACACCTGTTACACAGAGTTCCTTCGGAAGCTATGTCATGCAGTATACCCACCTGCGCATACTCTGCATGCTGCAAGCAAAACTGACCAAGATATCGAAGCAACTGCGTATAGTCTCAGAGACCCTAGACAGCAGAGAACTGTTAAGCGGGATCTTGTTCAGCTTCTTCACTGATTTCCTGTCCCGTTATCTTTTTGTCACCGGAAATTTACAAGCACATTTGAGCGTCGCTTTTAAGCAATACATAAAACGTTGCTTACGAGGTCATCAGCGAGTATGAAGATGATGTGCGGTTTCTTGCTGCTATGATGTGCCTTTGTTAGCATGTAGACTCCGTAGGCCAACAGGGCTACGCAAGTAGCAGCGGCAACCTGAAATTAAAGTGAGATGCTGAGCATGGACAGATAAATACCACTTCAGTAGCATTAGCGACTGTAACGTTTTCTGTACGCGGCTAGCTAAGCCCTGAATGACTATGAAGCAAACGGCTTGAAAAAGCCTATATTTTATTTTACTTTTTCACTCTGAGAAATTCCATATACCTGAGTGGTTACTTGAGGAGTCTAAGAACAGTTATTGCTCGCAATCCATCGAATATGAAAGATTGGATACGGGAAGCTCACTGAAATATACATCTTGCACGAATATTGCTATAGTATATTCGCATTATTACAGACACTCAGTGCTGCTTAGAACTTACACTGTAGTGTTTTTTTTCATTAGAGGTCTTTCATTACAGCTCTAAATACATGATACTTTAGGACCGTATATACAGCACTCGTGCTTTTTTAACTATACACTGCTGTGACACTGGGGGGAGCCCTGAAACGTTTTTATAACAAGTAATCATGCGAACAAGCCAATCCCTCAATTCTCATTGCACTAAACATTTGTTGAGTACCGAAACTCTAAACACCGCTGGGAAGCTGACAACATGTCCTTTGCTTCGTTTCGCTTTTGTTCTTCGTCGACATATCTGCAGCTTGCAAAACCATTAGTAATGCATCTCCTCCTAAGTCGTCATCAGAAAGCATCGCGAGGGTTTTCCTCAGCGCATCACCTGTGTTGAAGACGCTGGAGAAAGAAATCCCCTTAAAATCGGTGCATAGGGTTAATCATGTGCTTTAATACCTGAAAGTATTTGGCTAACCAAGTTGCGAAAGGTTCTTGGACGCTTAGCAGGCTGCGGGCACGCTGCGCTGCTCCTACTGCAATCGTCGGTATGGATTGGAAGTTCTTCTGGTAGCCCAACGGTATTGACTACGTGTGAATGCAAACGAATAAACGTCGATGCAGGCGACTTTTATTTTACTGCAGTTATTGTCAAAGTTTGCCGTGTGTCGTAGATAGAAAATTATCATCACCATGAACTGGCACGTGCTCAATCACCGCCAAAGCACTCTGTATAGATGTTTCACGAGAGAAGTTAACAAGAGAATGGATGTTTGCCGTCCGTGTGTTCCCTTCTTAGTGGACCAGCGTGGTGTGTAGTGGGATTTGGCCAATTCTGTGGCACATACGCGCTATAGGAGTTCTGCAGCAGAGCTGCTATGGTCGATGTGTCAAAAGATATAGAAAGCGAGAGAAGGACTACAGAGAGAGAGCGAAAGAAAGGAATAGGCGGACAGAGGAAAAACGGTGAAAGAAAGGGAAGAAAAACAGAAAAAAAAGAGATCGAAGGACAGAGAAACAAACCCAGAAAGAGAGAGAGATACTAATATATGTACTTAAAAAAAAGAGTATAAGCGTAGCCGTGCATATTATAGTATACAGCAAGGCATAGGAAGGAGACAGGTGAGAGCATAAAAGACTAGCCAAGCCAGGACCAGCCAAGCCAGGACCAGCCTGGTGTCCAGCAGCTCTGCTGTGACCCAGCCTTGAGCGGCTTAGTGCAAGCTGCGCTAATTTTTCTGATTCGTTGGGGGGGATTTATTCGTGTGCGACGGGAGTAAATAAATCAGAAAAACCCAATAATTTATGTATGTATTTTTTTTCTATCGCAATGCGAGCGCACCCTGTGAGAAGCGAAAAACTGCGCTGGAGGCAGCGAGTGGCTGTCAGTAGCCTGCTATAGCTGGTTCTCAAAGCACTGCAGCCGCCGTCTTGCTGTCGTTGAATGTGAAGTGCTTATTCTTTCACCACATTTCACGACGGAACTATATTAACAGGAATAAGTTGGAGAGGGAACCTCGTAACGTTCTCTACTCTGAGCACCGACGTCGATCGTCTTCTTTAATGCATTTGTATCGTCGCTAAGCTTAACGATCTCTTGCAGTATAATCCGCGTATGTACAGACATTTTTGGGTTAGAGGAAAGAAATAATTGACGTGTTTGCAGCGCATTGTCGCTATACTTTGCGCCATATTCCTGTTCTCTCTTCGCATAGCTTGATCGAGAGTAGTATGCTACAGTGATTTCCCGTGTTTGTCGTACGATACACGCAATCGCAGGGGCAGCTGGAAGTGACGAGAATAATACGAAAGCTTCGGCAGTGGCGAAATAGATGTTTTAGCTGTTGTCAGCTCTACTGGCACGGATTTTATCTTCGTTTCCCGACGTTCCGCAGTGCAGTCGTTTTCTAGCAAAGATGGTTAAAGCTTCCGCACAATGTATTCCGTGTCATTGCCACTCAACGGAAACGTTCTGTATGTCATTACAGTAATTCCATATGCGTCTTTACGTGTACATAGATTTTCCATATAATGCCATATCTTGCCATAAGATTTTTGCGGAAACATACGGAATTATTTGTACGGCGTGTGGAACGTTTCAGTAGGAATGTAGTCAATGGTTTACAACTTACAAATAGATGTCACGATGGGTATTTTTATGAACAAAGGAGGGGAAGGGGGTGCTGGCCTGAGTTGAAAATTGCCTCTGTAGCTACGCGCTGCTCATGTTTATGGGACAAAAAAAATAGAATTTGAAGATCGATAACGTGGTTATGCAATGCCTCCAAATAAACATTCTCTTCCGCAAAGCGCATTCACAAGATCGAAGTCGAGCCTTTAGTAATAACCGTTATAAAGTCCTGGATTATTCACTTTGTTGACAGTAGGTTCCACAATGGTTCCAATAACGCTTTTTTACTGAAATGCCCCATATAAGAGTTTGTTATGTGATGTCACCAGAATATTTTCATTTTTTCGATATGAAAACGCGGAAGGGTAAGCAGCGCTAGAGCCGGCTATCCTGAAACCATGAAATTCACAGTGAGGTAACAAACAACGAAGAAAAGCAAAAAAAAAACTATATCCAAAAGCATTTTCCGCAAATATTATTGTACAAGCGTAGAAAGAACATCTCTCTGGGCCCACTCAAAAGCATATTGGTGCATGACATTCAAAGAAAGGGTATACTAAAGCAAACGGAACGGTAATGACAAACAACACAAAATAACTTTGAAAAATGGGAACGCTTATATACGAGAGGATCTAAAAAACGTGCTAAGCAAAGTAAATGCGAAGAAACAAGTGCACAGGCAGCGAGTCGTAAATCTTCAACAATTTGATGCATACTATATAGTTCTTGCGCTGCTTGTTAAACAACAGTAATATAAGCAAATATTGTTCTCTTTGAAAGATAACCAGCGCTAAACATTGAACACGAGCACTCGGAAAGATAGGACGGGACGGGCGCTGTACTTCAACTGCAAAGCTGTACTTCCAACTCTATAAGTCCATGATTTCAGTGGACATGATGCACAGCTGTGCGCCAATCTCCCTTCCGTCGGAGCTACAAGATACTACCCACACTCCCACATCGCAAACTGCAGTAGTATACGTTATCCGCTGAAATTCGCTCACGCGCTTTATTTTTGTTCGCTCTTCCCCAATGCATTTTATATTTCTATTTCCCTACGTGAGTCTCAAGTTCTGCTATTGTATTATGCTCTAAGGCGCGTTTATATTTTTCCTACCAATTATTCGGACACACAACTTCAGTTTTCTGCATCGTACTGGATTAAACCATTCAATTTTATCGATAGTGTTTTCCTGTGTCGGAAATTCCTCCGCAGACAATGATGACCTAGTCTTTTTCCTCCAATAACTGGGACCGTTACGTTGCACGAATTCATTTCACTCGGATACATCTTTTCTTATCTTAAACCACTCACGACTGGCCGATACCGGTTATGGTGTAAACGGAGTAGCATTCAGGCCAAGAACGAAGTGCCGAAAAGAATAGCATTGGAGTAGAATCCTTGCGTCTCAGGGCGCTAATTTCCTAGCAAATAGAAATATGCGAATTTCGCTCTTTCTGAGTTCCGCCTATTGTGTTTCATGCCAAAACTCAATAACGTTTCGCCTCTTTATGGTATTTTACGGGCGTTTATATGGCAATGTCGTCGATTTTTTTATGGAATGATAGAAAGCAGGCATTTTGAACCAGCATCAACATCTCCCTGCGAAACACGTCACTGGAAATAAACATATGTTCCACGTTCCCGGCGAACGAATAAAATGAAACAATTCTGAGAACTATTTACGAAAAACAGAAAGCGATATAGCTATGCATAAGAGAAGTGACTACCGTAGCACAAGCAGCACGAATGCGTAAATTGATCACAGCTTCACCGCAAAGGGAAAGTTAAGATTCCAGGATCTTTTGAGGGAATGTCTCTGCTCTATCTCGTCCATGTTTTCGGGGCACGCCATAAAATAAACGATGCCCGAGGGTCACACAAGACACCGGAGAAACCAAGCAGGGTTCTTGATTGGCGCCTGCTGACGCTTGCTATCTTCGGTTCGCAACTTCGCTCAAGGAATTTTCTGTCTGGCGAAAATAATTCATAAAAATGGAGATAGACGCGAGAGAGTACCCGGCAGTATATGGCCGCCGGCGTTGGTCCTGATTTTGCCGTAAATATTAGAGGCACGTGGATGGTCCCGACGTCGCATTTCGGTTTCGGGGCACGGCACCCACGGGATCATTCATTCACCCCATCGTACGCCATCTATTGTGAATAAACCGATGCACTAGGTTTGGAACTTCCGTACATCGTTGGCACCAGCAGGGGAGGTTCTTTTTCCTTTTTTTTTACTCTTAATGATGCAAAAATGGCGCGTGTATAAGCATAAAGGTCAAAAATACAACAAAACAAAAGATTCTTCAACTTCTTGTCAAATGCAGCTTCAGTCATGACTTATTGCTATATGTGCCTTCGTTCACACTTTCCCGCAGATGATTTTTATATCATGCATATGCTATTGAATGACAATTGGTATGGTGGTACTATTCTGCTAAATATTGCATAAATTGCGGTATTCTGTTTAGAAAGTCCCGCAGTCTTTTATGCAGTCGTCTAAGACGACACAAAGACGAAAGCAACGTTCTCTTTCTTCTCAATAAATTGTATCGATCCCCGCAGCTCCCTCCCCTCCTCCAACTCTTCCCCCAAGGCTTCCTGTTCCTAAGATGGTTTTGAACTACCTCAGAGATCTACCTACCTTTAGCCAAGCGCCAATGTCGTGTGGTGACGTCACCATCAACGTCATCATTAAGTCACGGATCGATGACGTCATGTGGCTATGTCTCCATGTGACTTTTGGTACACCGACGGTACATATACGTCCACTCGAGTATAACATCACTTTCGATCGATTTTCACTATACTTTTTTTTACTATTAGTAAAGTCTCGCGAACTGTCGCCAAGTCTCACCAAATCCCGAAAAATTTTCACACGTGAGACACATACGGTTTTCGCCTTATGTCAAGCCAGGAAAAGTTCCTACCAAGCGTCCTACAGTTTTTTCTCTCTCTTTTTTTTTTTTGCGATAGCGGATTCATACGTTTTCAGTCGGGTTCGAAAAACCTATGAATCCAACGGGATAGACCTTCTACCATTATTCTATGTCCACTTTTTCCCACTGCCTGCCTTCATAATATGCGTAACATGATTTCCGTAAACGTTTTTTATACGTAGACACTGTGGCTGTGGTGGCAAGTATATCTCCCATGAAGCATCAGCATTCCTAGTCGAGCGAGTAAAATGAATGTATTTTTCGGCTTTTTTTTTTCTTCTCGCTCATCGGTAATCTGACCACTTTACAGTACTTTTGTTTGCATGGTCTCAAGAAACAATTAAAGAGCCTCCCCACAATAATAACGAAAACATGTATTCTGAACAGTGTATGTACTTCAAGAAATTTTCTCAAATATGAAGCAACGGCAAAAAACCCTTATCTTTCTCGTAGCTTCAACTCGCACATGCCACAGAGTGGCTGCTTACCACGATGATACATACTCTCCATCGAGACATTGCTTCGCCACGGTGCAGAAATCCCTCGTTCCCAGAAATGCTGAAAAGAATGCGCCCAAATTTTTTCAATTTAATACACACTTGGTCGCAGAAGCCGGCCGTAAACCGGCTCTGTATTTACGAACGCTTTCATTTGTATACGTAGTCTGAACGTGTGTAAACCACCTAGCCGACAGCTATCCCGTTATTCTTTACGAACAATCATGTCTATCGTTTTCATCATGTTTTTACGTACACTGTGCCAATCGCTTGCTCATTTTCGCTTGCGGTTTCCAAGAGAGCTCGTGCCGCGATCCTCATAAAGACACCTCTCACTCTACTGCTTTTCAACGTAGCGGAAAATGCAAATGGAAAAACTGTTTCCTGTGCTCCAGTATTCTAGTGCTTAAGGGTAGATTCATAGTGAAATATTGGCAGCGCAAACTAACGGGACACAGAAAGAGGACACAAACAAGCGCAGAGTTGGAGTTCTGCGCTTGTTTATGTCCTCTTTCTGTGTGCCGTTAGTTTGCGCTGCCAATATTTCACTGTGAATCGATACCAACTAGCCCGCCTTTCAACCCTTAAAGGGACACTAAAGGCGAATATTAAGTCGACGTTTGCTCAAATAGTGGTCCAGAAACCTCGTAGTGCTACTTTCGTGACAAGGAAATGCTTATTTTGAAATAAAATCACAGCACTTCAGATCACCAGCTTGAAAACGGACCTGCTGACGTAGCAGTTGCTTTGCCCAACGTTGCCCGCCTTTACTGCGCGTCCCCCCGACACTAGCAGCAGCGGAGCGAAAGTAGCGGGAGAGCCACAGCAACAACAACAGCCATTGAACAATTTTCTGCTTTCTTGGTTCAACTGATTATGGATGGAGCGCAGGCTAGAGACAAGGACAAAAGAGAGACACATTCGACACAAACACAGCGCTGTGTTTGTGTCGAATGTGTCTCTCTTTCGTCCTTGTCTCTAGCCTGCGCTCCCTCCATTATCATGCAACATTAGGAGGCATTCACTGAGCTCTTCCCGCCAGGCGGCGTGAGCGAGCGCGCCGCCAAAGCCGTGGTCCGTCAGCGATCCGGCATACGAAAGCGTAATGTTTGGTGGCGCTGCACCTCACTTACCCGTTTTCTTAGACAAATATCAACATAACACGTGCTGCCGGGAACTTTGGTTGCGGTCCGACGATGATGTTCGCGCGCGAGACCACGAATATGGCGACTGCCGCGCTAGCGACCCCTTGCGGATGACGTCACGTGAATACCTCCTATACCACGGCCGGACTGGAGGAGCGGCACTCACTTACGGCCTGCGCTTCCACGGCCGGTCTGGAGGCGCGCGCTCGCTCCTTCCTTTACGGCCTGCGCACGGGGGGTTGTTGGTACCTATCGCCGCAGCTTGGCGGGGGCGCTCCGAGCCAACCCGCCGTAAACCCGCCGCCGCCAACTGCGGAGGCTAGCGCGCGCAGGGAGTTCTCGGCTTCGAACTTGCCGTGGTCCCTTTTGAAGTCACTCCGTGGTACGAATTCGATGGAAACATTGTGGCAAGCACATAGGATAACGCCGGTGATTTCCACTTTTCGGAAGGGGAGGCGCAAGCCGCTGATCTGCCCGTTTATGTTGCTCGGGAAAGCATCGTCGTGGTTGTAACAAAACTTTTTTTTTTTCGTTTTCTGTAGCGTCGACAAATGAGTAGGAGGCTGAATATTGTATTTGAAGAGCATGTGCGATTGTGTGTAGGAGGCTCGGCCGCGTGATCACCGATCGGCAGAAAAAATTACGTATAATTTATTTTTCGGTAGAAAAATGGTTTAGAAAACATTTAGTTCAAAAGCACACGCCGTCCGTCGCGGCACTTGAAAATAATAAAGTTTGTACTTTTTTGTTGAAGGCATCATAATAAATAAATACTGCAAAAAGTTGAAAGTCAATGAGGACGGCCACTTTTTTTTTTTTTGCACTTATCTCTAAGTGAAAATCACGGTAGCAAGACTAATGATAATAATAATAATAATAATAATAATAAACTGTGCAAAATAGAAAACACAAGCTAAAAATAACATGAAACAGTCTAAGACAGGCACTGAAGTATAGAAAGAAGAAAGAAAAGAATATGGGTTCGCAGGTAAACAGATGAGAAGAATCTTAAGGTGAAATAATGCACGCTGGAGACAAAGAGGACAAATAAAGCACTGATGCATCCCGTTTCTGTTGCTCGGGGAAGCATCGACGACTTTATAACAAAGCTTTATTTATTTTTTTTTCGTTTTCTGTAACTCCGAAAAATGGGATAAATGTTTTGAACTGTAGCTTCTACGAATGCTACACTACAGAAAATATTGAGAAAATTCACCCCTACTCGGCCGATCCCCTGCATTAACTCTGAGCCACACAGAGGAAAACAACAACATGAGCAACCACACGAGTGAGTGGCTCGCCATAAGGATCAGGCTGCACGTATCATTGTAGAAACTGAGCAAAAGGACGCACACGGTTATATATGCATCAGCATGCCATCCATACCATTGTCAACCAAAGGGTTAGGATTTACTGCTTAAAATGATGGCAATCTGTTCCTCGCGCATGTTTCTTTGTGACTCCACCTCATCTGCATTCACTGATGTTTTTGCGGCATAATGAGGTGACAATAATAATTATTGTGGTTTAACGTGCCAAACCTACAATATGATTAGGACGGACACCGTAGTGGATGCTCCTGAAATTTCAACCACATGAGGTTCCTTTAACGTGCACCTAAATCTAGGTCTCAAGCATTTTCGAATTCATTGAATATTAGGTGGTCGAGCCTTAAAAAAATTCTGGTAGCCTTGCGTTTGCGTCCTCATTTGCCGAGTGCATGGATGCCGAGAAAGCTAGACTGTCCCCACACGCACCTCTACTACTCTCACCACTTCCTATAAGCGAAAAAATTAATTAGCACGAGAACGTGGCCGGGAACAGCTGCTTTATAATACAATGCGTATGCGGCGAAACGCGCTCTGAAGGGTTGGCTCGCGACGCCCTCACGCGGAGCGCGCCGTCGTCACTGTATAGAAAGAACTCCATTGTACTCGCGGTGGCTGCTTAGGCCGTAAAAGGGAGCGAGCGCGCGCCTCTAGACCGGCCGTGGCGCTTCGTGTCTAGTTCCCACCTTTCACCGCCGCAAGTTCGCGGCGCTGCAGCCCAACCCTCGCCAGTGCAGCTGCAGGGAGGTGCGGCGCCCGCGCACTTGAAATATTCCGCGGCAGATCACAAACACGTGCGGCACGCGTGGTCGGCTGACTCGGTCAGAAGCGAGGCGTCGACTGAGAAAAAGGAGGAGTGAGAGGGTAGAGGGTCGGTTCGAAGCTCCCCCCACGCGGCGATCCCTGCAACGAGCTGTCAAGAATCTGCCCTATTGTTCCCTCCTTGGGTGCGCAGGCCGTAAGAGAGTGCGCGCGTGTCGCTCCTCCAGTCCGGCCGTGCCTATACCAACAAGCCCAAATTGCCACCCTCATCATCGGTTCAACTGAGGCCCGCCAGATGGCACCACCTATCAGCCTAACCAGGCGAAAACGGAAATTTTGAACTACTCGAGCCATTCCCCATAGGAACGCCAAGGCAGTTCTTTTTTTCCATGAATCAAAGAGAAATGGACAAACAGCATTTTATTACGTGTTGTAATGCACGGAAGGTTCTTATTTTTTTACTGCAGCTGTTTTGATTACCAGTGATTAATTGTAGTCGGACCCCTTGACACCATTGGGATCATATCACAATGTTCCACTTGTGGCGCATGTGGTGTCGTACATTTACCTTAATTTCTCGATTAGTAGAGCACTGCTGTTGATAATATTGACGTTTTAGACATTCCCAAACATTGGTCTTTCACTCTGACGTAAATTATTTGCCTTTAGTGTTCCTTTAAGGATAGATGCTACTCGAAAAAAAAGTTTCTTTAATATGTAGCTTAGGCCAATGAAATTATGGCTGTTTATATAGTTTTTATGCTGATTTCAAATATGTAATCAGTTTTATAGTAAGTTACATAGTTTTCGTTTTCTACCATGACAATGTGTAAAATTTATCTCTTTTTGGACACACTTTTTTGTCACTAAACTTCTATATTTATGAGCCATTACTGCTTCATGTTGCTCCACATGCACTATACAATGCCAAAAACTTCCTAGGAGGTGTGTATAAGATTTTTTTTAATGAACAAAAAATTATAATGTGAGAAGTCCTAAAATGTTCAGCCAACACTAATTGTTTACCTTAGATTCGTAATAATTATATAAGTGATACCAAGTTTTGAGGTAGATAATTACACTCTTCACGTGTTAAAGAATTTGGGGAAAATTTCATCTCGACGTGGCCATCGGATGTACCAAAAACACAATGTCCACACTCAAGAAGTTGCTGTGAATGGCATCTTGAGAAAAACACATCTTAAATGTAAAAATGAAAGCTCATCTACGTGGCAAAGGTATGCTTTTTAAAAATTATTTCTTACATTACGACAGCTTTGAAATCGTGGTTATTTTGAGGATGTGGCTTAAGCGAACTCCTCATGCGAAATGCAGTGGCAAGCAGCCAGGTGACATTTTCCAGGATACTGTAGACAATGAGCTCTTCTTAGTTGTTAATAGCCACCTTGTGCTCTTTAAAAGGCGATTTTCACCTATTTCCAGTTTATATACAACCTTGATTTTTGTCATGAGAGAAGAGAAACTAATCTTGACAAAACAAGCACAGAAAAAACATACGTAATTTTGTTTAAAAACTTACATTTTTGGAGTTGCATCTCCCCCTAAGGTACTCTTATATTGCTGCGTTTGGGGGGCACCGCTAGCAGCGCATGCAATTACCAGCAGCAATATCGTAATTCAAATGTCACCTATTATTGTCAATGCCACCATGCTTCGGTGGGTGTCAAAACTCTTCGCGATAGATACTTATTCATGTCAGCATTATGACGAGTTTGCCTACCGACAAACTGTTTATCGAAAATATCGACGCACGTTCATGCTCTTAGAATAGTAATACGTACTTCACTTTCCGCACCCGTCTAACAGTCGAAAAGCGTATGCAGCGTCGAAGGTGAAAGCACGTGTAATGTACTACCACTATTGATGGTCGAGCAACATAAACGGTAATTTTCGCAAATCGAGTGGAGAAGGAAATAAAGAATACTGAAGCCGCATCCGAGGAGCGGAACGCATGTTTAAAGTACGCTGCCTGTACTATGCAAACAACGTTGCAATCAGTTGATCGAGCACCTAAGACAAAAGTTATAGTAGTTCACGAATCCCCGCCACTTCTCAGAACTGGACTGAAAAATGTTTAAAACAAGATCAGGCAGTCGTTGGTACTTCGTTAAAGTTGAGAATGATTTTCCCTTAACGTCCTGCGTAGTGCAGCATACCATGGGCGTAGCCAGGGCAGGCGGGGGAGGGGGGGGAATGTGTTGGCGGGGAGGGTGCACCTTTGCTATGCCCCAGTGGCGTAGCCAGGGGGTGGCACACCGGGCACGTGCCCCCCCCCCCCCCGAAATTTTTTTCGCCATGGCATACATAGCGAAAAATGACCATTTCAAGGAGGTGCCACCTCCGAAATCAAGGAGGTGCCCCCCCCCCCCCCCCCACCCCCCCTTGAAAAAAATTTTCTGGCTACGCCCCTGCTATGCCCCTGCAGTACACCTTAACGCTTAATGTCGTCGAAGTACTCACATTACTTGCTGGCAAAGTCCTCCTGAAAATTTCAATAGATGCGATTTTTTATGCGTAAAAATACCGCTACACAAGAGCAATGGAATAAGGGCATTTGCTAGGACGCCTAACGCAAGGCTTAGGAGCACCTGACATGCGATGCAGTAGGAGAGTGGGATTTATTTGACGGCTCTGGTACCACTTGGGAACAGGTGTTTTTATCTGCAGAGTTTCTGATGGAAATAAATGTTCAAAAATATACAGAATATACACTCACAGGACTGTTTTTCGCAAGCCACCACACTCGTTTGAGGTCGAACAACGCACACTCGTGTAGAGCGGAAACAAGTGTAGAGCCCGAACTATGCCGTCGTGGCTTTGGAGCTCATGCAGCTGCGGGAAGAGTGAACGCTGAACTTAACAGCCTGTGAACGTAACCTAGACTAGGCTTGCAGGCAGCTGCTCCCTCCGTTAGGAATTGCTTAGCCGGTACTCCTAGAGGAAGCTTAACAAGGACATGACAACAGCCCTGCTGTGGCATATGCCTATGTTTACTGGGTTCACTATTCATCCGTAGCCTCACTGCGGTGAACTTGCCTGCGTGTGTCGAATGTCTTCTTTTTTTAAACCGTCTTTATCTCTGAGCGCATAATTTACGTAAAGTGTACTGCTACTAAGTCCAAGGTCTTTCGTACCACCAGGACGCGCCTTACTTAATTTGTACCAGCGCCTCCTGAGGCGCTGTTTGTACTTACACAAACTTCGGCGATCACGTGTACTCTGCGCGCTCGCGATCAGACCAAAGTGAGGCGACACATTAAAAGAAAAAAAAAAAGAGACGGTTCTCAAGGCCATGACGAGCTCTGACGTCGCTTCAGGCCCCTTTGTCATACCCCGTGCGTAGCCTTCAGCGCGCTCGTCGGCACGAAAAGGAGGAAATAAACGCTCGAAGCGTGCGACAAATTCCTGTAACTCCGCTGATACTTGACGCATTGGAAAAAACTTTGCGGCTATCGATTCGTGAGGCAATAAACTCCTATAGCGCGGTCACACGATGGTTACTTAGAAAGGTGCTGCAAGGTCGCTTTAAGATGGAGTAACTCGAGTGTAGTACCATCGATAAGTACAACTCAGGTGTCACGTCATAAATTCAGTGCATTGTGACTCGCAAAAAAAAAAAAGAAAAGGAAGAAAGAAAGAAAAATCGGCCGTGCCATTAAAGTGACACTAAAGGGCAAAACGATTTTTCGCGTATTAGTCAAGTACAATTTCACAATCCCCAAAACACTACCCTTACCGCGACACGCCGCTTGGTAAGCGAGAAAACACGCGAAAAGAAAATGCGGGTGGAGACGCCACCTTGAGATTCCCGCACCAAACACTATGACGTCATATATTTTGAAAGCGTCTACTGAGTCCTACGTAGCTTCAAATCGATAAAGATGAGGTGCATTGTCATCTGTGGGTGCCATAGACCTAGCATACGAAGTATTGAAAAATTTCATCGAGCCAATGTCGCGAAAATACGAAAAATACATTTGGAATTTCTGACGTCACGCGCGCAGATAAGGGCGCCAAATTTAAAAATAGAACTTCAACCTTGATTTTCTCCGCTAATAATGAACTTATGATAGTGAAACATATAGCATTAGAGTTCTCAGAGTGCAGTTTGTCAATCTAAACCAAGTCATTGCTTCGCTTTAGTGTCCCTTTAAGAAGGTGCCCATGACTACTAGTATGGAGGACGCCCGCAAGTAGAAAAAATAACAGAGAACACAAAAACAATAGAACTTAATATGAAGTTACACACCCGATTGCCGCGTCAGAGTCCTAGGCATTTTGAATCGACGTCATCGAGTTTCTCGATTGCCAACGTTTTCACCCAAGTGCTAAGTAACAGCCTCAAGAGCCGGGAATCCGCACTTTGTCTAACTTCACAGAAATGGGGCCACAAGGCCGCATTTTCAAACGTAAGAATGCGCCCCAGCACACAGAATAAGAAGAATGTATTAAAGTAACAAGGCGGTTACTGTCTTTTATCTTTCACTCGTTGCCTATGCCTTCTATATTCAGCATGCTTGACTGACTGCGAAGCAACCCGTTGATCTTGTATTAATATGTCAAGATATTTTAGACATTTTACGTAACTGTATAGGCTGTGCACC
Source organism: Rhipicephalus appendiculatus (assembly GCA_030522465.1). Classification (NCBI taxonomy): domain Eukaryota; kingdom Metazoa; phylum Arthropoda; class Arachnida; order Ixodida; family Ixodidae; genus Rhipicephalus; species Rhipicephalus appendiculatus. The sequence goes on along the minus strand of JALIZH010014764.1, from coordinate 118,677 downwards.
TAAATTCTCTCAAGTTACGGCTTTCCTTTTGTTAATATTTATTAAGGCTCTAGTTGTGTATGTTGGAGGTCTCCTCGGAGAGACGTTGACCTTGACGCGAAGAGTGCCGTGACGAAAGAATATATCCATGGATCTGTGAGGAAACAGCTGTGAGTGACTGAAAGTAACGTACGCACGCGCAGCCAAAGCCTCCTCTGATTTACTCTGCATAGTAAAACGTGTTGCGCATAAAAGTGTGGGCGCGCACTGCGCATTTACGTTACACTGGGCACAATTGCTTCGGAGTCGGCGTCGCCATTAAACCAGGGAAACAACCGGCAAATCAGTGTGTCCAAACTTCCCTTTTGTAAGTTCGCCCACAGAGGCAGAGGTGCCAACGGTTTTATTGAGTGGGCTTTGCGATATGCTGCAAGCGTGGATCCTCTTGAAGCTTGAGTACAGGAAACAAACCAGTCTTGTGCTTTCACGGTTGCATTGAGAGTGGCCGCCCTCGAACTGATGGCATTCTGACCACAGCGTGGCCGCGATCCTTGTTCAAGTATAATAGTGTGGCCCATTGGCAATGAGCCCACCCCGATTGGTTTCTCCCATCTATTACTACAAACACTGGGTGCTAGGATCCGTAAGATCGGATTGTATTGGATTGGAAGAAATAATTTCTTGTAAAGGTATGCTTATCTGGTCAGATCACAAGCTATTTACGAATATGGGTACGAGAATTGTTTACCTAGGTATTGTTCATTAATATCCAACTGTTATTATTAGCGGTTGAGCTGTCCGTCACTGTGAGCCGAAAGCTTTGCATCTGTAAGCGTAAAACTTAAGCGTCACCGTAATTCTCCCACTACGGTCTGCCATATATTCAAGTTGTGGTTTCGACGCATAAAGCCCAAGACTTCGATTATTTTGTGCAAGATCGAAAACATAACGTGCGAAGGGCAAAAAATAAAACACCTGCACTCGAGTTTCCACCGACACGCATATATAATGTTCCAAGCGAGAATAGTAAAAGCCATTTATTCCTCGACATGGAGTACTCTTCAATATCCCCCACAAAATCAGAAATTTCAAGGAAGATACCTAAAGATAACTTTTCGAAGCCATGGCAGATTTGCGAAGTCATCATGAAATATTGCAGACACGAGACAAGGTAGTCGGAAATCTTTTCGACTCTCCCTATCTGTGTCCCACAGTGCGAGTTGTATGTGTTTCTCTTATGCGTATACTAACCGTTTATGAAGAGCAACGGAACATTGAATGTGTATCGACATGCAACTGCATTAATCGCTTTTACATTCGGCCCTGAAACAACTACACAAGTGTGTGACTACTGGGTATATGAAAATCGACCAGCACTACGGCTTTCATGAACGGATAATCAGAACATACATACATATGGGTAATCGTTCCTTTTGACGTACTAGAACGGACTAGCGACACGACAGACACAGAAAAAATATGGACTATATAGGTGTCTCTAGCCCGTCCAAGTACAATAAAAGCGCGATTGCCCAAGAAGATGTGCAATCAACTAGCCCCTATTGCTGCTCTTATTTCAACCTACATATGGACGCGCAGGTTGCACACGGTAAAATAAATGTATTGTTCATGAAGTTGCAGATGCAATATCGAAAGTTCAGCAACCCAAAGTCTGTGTTCACTGGCATTACGCTATTGCCACACCATCACTGACGGCTTCCGTTGTAGAATTGTCAACAGTAGGGCGCATTTCCTCGTTGGAGACTGTAAAACACAAAGAAACGAAATCAGTTCACATCTGAAACTTCTTACAAACGTTGCTGTATTAATTTGTTTATTTACAATATATCAAAAGAATACCGCACTACATCTGCAGAAGCGTTCGAGATAAGGGACACCCATGAAAGGTTATTGCTGTCGCACCGTTCCTCAAGCGGACGAACCAAACCTCCAAATCCGCGGAACAATCCGCATTGTCTATTAGAGGAAATGTGTTGCTCGTGACGTATATTTTCGGTAGCGAGGATGTCCCGGAACTGTCGTTTCATTCGGTAATTTTTGCGGAAAACAGAGCGGCCAGAAAGCTGTTGACAGAAAGTTGTTCACTCTGTTTCTGGTACGCCACCTGTCGAGAAAACTTCAATGGATACCTCCGCAAATAATTCAGCGCATTAATTAAAGATTACAAGCTTGTTCAACTTGGCCGAAAAAGAGCACAAATTACAGCCAAGCAATGTCGTTAGACCATGAGTTCGAAGAATTGCCGTTGCCGCTAATTAGGCACATCGCTTCACACCGATTACTGTCTGCGTGATAATAGTCAATGAAGGTCGCTTGAGGGCGCTGGTCGAGACAGAAGAGGTGGTGCGTCGATGTTGACGATGGAGCACCCAACTTGGCAGCGTGTCAACATGCCGCTTCAATTTGTTCGATTCTCCCCAAATCATTCACTAATCCTAAAAGCCTTCGACGAGCATTGTCAGGAGTCTCTTAAGTTTCAACGCAAAATAAACCGCAGCAATACCTTATCTCGAAACTGATTAGAGGTGTACTCACACACGCAGACCGTCGAACCAACACTCTCTTCACACTCGGCGGAATGAAAAGTGAAAGTTTTCCAATCGGACACTATCGAGCAGCTGTCGTTCTGCAATCTGGAGAAAAAGTGAGAAAGTAATAAATTACGATTTACTGTAAGAACAGAAGAACTACAAAATGCGCACTTTTACTGAAAATTTTCTCTGGGATAACATTGCATTAACATTGTAGTATTTTACTATCTCAGCCACGTAAACGTAGGCTAAAGTGTGTATTACCTTCGAGTACGATAGAAGTGAGAAACAAAGTTACACTAACACCGGAAGGGCAAAGCAATGACTGCAATAGCCAGGTTTAGCGTAGCGCTTAACTGGGATGGTGTTCCAGCTGTGTACGCAGGTAGATGTTGGAACCTACGCAGCTGTCAAGGCAACCGCCAATGATCAGAACAAACAGAGCCATGGCAGCTGCCAGGCGTCTCACAACCCCGGCAATTGCCCACCGGCAGTTTCGAGTTGTGACCAGCGGGAAGCATTTGGCGTCAGTGATACCTTAGACGCCGCTGGCTTGAAGTTTGCTACTGAGAATAACATCAGTTCATTGAGAATACTAACATTATTTATACGTAGCGTGCGCACGACTCTTTGCGAGCAGCGAAACGCCGAAACGCTGTCTTCGTCCACAAATAGGAGTAGGAGATGAGGTGGAGGTGAGGAAAATACGCTATTGCTGTTGCCCTAGTTGAGCGCAGGGCTCAGCGTCTCTAGCGCTGAGGCGTCATTGCACCGCCTCAGCACCACTGAGGTGGTACAGCTTAACATAGACAATGAAGCTACTTGGCTTTGTAGAATACCTCTTGTGTGGTGACACGCCCAACGCTCTCTACGAAAACCCTTTTGCCCTACAAGTGGTAGACGCGCATGCGCAGTCGACGTGCCAGTCATTCTGTTACACTGGTAACTCGTGGAACCTAACGTTTTCAGATATTACCGTTAGGGTCGTGGTTCGAAAATGCGGGTTCCGTTATTTCAGAAAATGTGACCACAGCGTCCAAGAAAAAGGTGTCGCTCTCCCACGATATAAATATTTAAGTTGACGTACAGCTTAAAACGAGGTTGAATGAATTAAAAAAAAAGATAGTTCGAGGCTCAGATTAAGCTCGGTATTTTTAGTCAGTTTGCCCACTTTTGAGCCCTCTCCCTCAGCACGATCGCTAATGTGACAGACACAGAAAACATTTCAGCGAGAAATCACAAGAAATTTGCCCACCTCTGAGGTGTGTCGATCCATAGAGCTGAATGCGGCCTTGGAACCATGAATAGTAGGAAGTAGTTTTTTACTATGGCGGCGTATTCCTTTGTGGTCGAGACCAGCAGGAAGAAGATCCATGCCCAGTTTTGCGCAACCCTTTACGGACTCCGGAAAGTCCATTCCCAACATTGCTCACGCAAACTGGACGCCGGGACCAATGAGCCATGGTCGCGTATTCTGTTCAGCCGAAGCATGAAAGAATCTTTGAAAATTGCCGAGATTACCACAAACATCCCATAGTTTTCAACATTGTGATCAACAGTTACTAAATGCATCGCATGGCGTGTACTTGCCGCAATCGAATCCATGAGTCGCACGTGGCTTGCTTTTGCTGCCTAAAACCACAATCAAAACAAGTAGTTATGTTCGAGGCTGCTAAGAAACCGTGAGTTTTCAAGATTAGGTTGTTTACAGAAAAAGTAACTCGAGCTTCTGACGTTGGCGTTCCATTGAGGGAGGTGTGTAAAGAAGTAAATGGATATACGTTAAGTTGTTCAGAAAGATAAAAACAGGACATCGAGAAACAACCATTTTAAGAGGGTTGAAATTTTTCCTATTGGCCGCGAGGGCCTCCACTGGAGAGGCCGGCGCTGCGATCGTTTTGACGTCACAGATAGGATGCTCCTGCTCGCCTTGCTAAGTAGTAGTTGTGGAACGCGACGTTCGGGTGTAATCGCTGTGCGCGGCATTCAGTTCTCAGCGTGTGAAGCTTAATTGGGCCAGCTGGAGATATTATCACCTTATAAGCAGTGCTACGGTTGCGTGCAAGCAGCTTCTAATAATAATATAATATCTAAGGTCTTACGTCCCAAAACCACGATGTGAATATTGTGGGAACGCCGTAGCGGAGGGCTCTGGAAATTTCGACCATCTGGTGTCATTTAACGTGCACTGGCATCGCACAGTACACGGGCCTCCAGCATTTCGGCGCCATCGAAATGCGACGGCCGCAGCCGAGATCGAACCCGCGACCTTCGGGTCAGCAGCCGAGTACCGTAACCGCTACATCACCGCGGCGGACTGCAAGCAGCTTCAGCTTGCTGGTGTACTGTTCGATGCCTCAGTGCCAGACGTATGCGACAGATCCCGCTGTAAGTTTTCATCATTACTCCAAATGCAAAGCAATGCGCGACACTTGGCTGGTAAAGCCGAAAATGGGAAAAGGCAGCGCTAACTCACGGGTCCCCAGAAAACACCTTCGTGATGAGGACTTCGTGTACGCCGCCGGAGCTAAGATGTTCGGTAACAGCTGACGTATGCTTACAAGCGCTATAGACAGCTCATACGAGCAGCCGCATACACTTGTCCTGCTTTTGACGCCGCACGCAGCGCGAAACGTTAGGAGAATTGTGAATAATCAATATACAACGTCTCCATTAATGCAATGTCCTGAACAGCAAGAATCAGTTAATTGCCTTAGCTTCACCTAAATACACACCCATTAACTCAAAGGGACAGTCGACAATACAAAGCTCGTTGCATTCACGTGACTAGGCGCGTGCGAGTGGTGAATTTCAGAAAAGGATTGATACGAATACGAATCGAATACTATTTCAATAGTTTCTGAATAGTGACGCGGCTCTTTCGAAAACTGCTCTAGAATTCAGCAATATTTTCTATGAAACAAATATTTTCAAACTTTAACAAAGGAACATTACGATTCATACAAGCTCGTATAATACCGAGATTATAAAGCCTTCGTGATATCTGTAACTGTAAATTTAAATAAAGCAGTGACTGCAGTATTTCAGTTTTTGCTTTGTAGCCACCTTTGAAATAAAACTCTTACATGAAAACTAAGCAATTTCGAAACCAAACCCTGCCCATTCAATTAAATGTGTAGTGCAACAAATAAACCAGTGACCAGAGCACGGGATATAGCAGGAAATACTGGCAAACGCAGTTGTTGAACACTGTATCCGCAAGAGCAACTCATACAAGCACATGTTAACGTACATTCAAATTTCACTTCTGATTAAGAATGCAGCCGCAGGCCCCCACCTCCTCATGACGATCACTATAATGATAATGACAGTAGAGTCATGACACTTTCATGTCGCAGGCACTGGAGTTTTCTGAGAAAACACCCTTATCATGTTATCAAATATCAATACGGCGTTGACCATCTTGATAATCGTCTCGTCGATGTATCCAATTTATTACAATTATAAAAAACAAGCAACATGGCTCCTCGCTATTTCAGCGCTTTCTCCCTTTAGCATTTTCCCGTCGGTGCTGAAATTATTTTTAAAATATTCGGAATTACGAATGTTCACTGTTATGTTCGAGTACCGAATTCAACAAAAACCTAATCGCTTCGTTATTAGAAAGTTTTGAATATTGGCACAACCTTGAATATATATGGCGTCTTTTAGCGCGCTCGATGCTTTAAATAGCAACGTGTGCGTCACGAGGGCAAATGCTTAGCTGCTTCTGGTGCTAAAGGCCCATGCCGTGATAACTGGCGTATGGTATCAATACTTACTAACTGAATTTGGGGTGTTTGGATCAAAATTGTTTTGTTTTCATGTCTCAGTTTAATTCAGAGACTGGTAACAAGATACTCCATCAAAGAGAACGGTCACTGCTTTATTAAATGCGAAGCATTTCTTTGCGGACCGCAGGTACGTTGGGCGCGTCCGTCCGTCCGTCCGTCCGTCCGCCCGTCCGCCCGCCCGCCCGCCCGTCCGTTCGTCTGTCTATCTATCTATCTATCTATCTATCTATCTATCTATCTATCTATCTATCTATCTATCTATCTATCTATCTATCTATCTATCTATCTATCTATCTATCTATCTATCTATCTATCTATCTATCTATCTATCTATCTATCTATCTATCTATCTATCTATCTATCTATCTATCTATCTAATCTAGCCGCCTACGTCTCGGTGTTCTCGAGATCGCCTCTTTAACTTGGTGTATACTAAAATTGGTATGGGAGGGTAAGAGAGTATACGGCTCTCTGGCAACGACATGAATAACGTGAAAATCCTATCGCGTACGTCGTCAAACCCTTTCCTCTAGACACGTGTGGCACATACCCGTGTACTACGGGCCGCGGTACGTGGGTATGCGCCACAGGTGATTGACGGTTTATATCTACCCCGGAATGGTGAGGACAGACATTAGTAACTAAAACATAAGAGCGTTAAGAGAATGTGAAATTGGCAGCGTAGACCCGACGAATGCTAAGATAACAAATCAAGATCTCATTAGGAATCCAATCCAAGCATTCAGCGTGGCAATCAGGGTATTCTACCACAGAGCCAAGCCAGGTCTTGAAACTGCTTTGGGAAAAGACACTATGCAGGCGTAAGGTCGGTGCAACTTCAATTGTGGTTCAAGACTTGCTATGTAATTTTATAAGAAAGCAATAAGCATTACATATGTTAATCTATGACACAGACGTCATGCCGGGTTAACGTCAATCGTGGTTCCAATGCTGACTACACTTTTATAGCAGTCTAATAAACATTACATTTGTATTCCTTTGATTCAGCAAGCTATATTCAAGCGTTACTCGACCAGGGGGGGAATACGCTCACAACAGTTACGTGTTATATTCACGTCGTCGTGACATTCTCACATTTGCGTGTTTCCTAGATACTTGAATGCGTATAAAATTTCTACATATGTTTACTGAGTACTACATCCATCTGCCTGGTAACGTTGTGCTCATTTCAAAAGTGCCACATAGCAAACTTCTTGATGCTTAGCATATCACTGATTCCCAAGGTACGTGGGATCTGCCGAATTTTTTCGATCTACAGTGACAAATATCTCGAGAGATTTAGTAGGTACTGTACACGACCTTCGCCAAGTTTTATCGATTGAAAGTAATCTTGGTGTTCTTTTGTTAAAACCTGTGAATATCTATTTTATGAAAAAAATATTGTGGAATTCTAGAACATCTTTTTTTTAAATAGTTGCCTCAATATTCTCAGATTATTCTAATACTATTAGATTCGTATTTTATACGGTATCATCAATGTTCGTCTCATGTTCGATCCAATCCTAACATTCATTATTCGCACACCGCTATGTATATTAAGAAAAGATAACGTATTCTACGAAGAGCCCGCATTGAGCAACAAATGTGCTCCTTGAATTATTTTTTCGTCTTATGAGACCATTGAGCTTTACAGGTCGGCGCTTACAGGGTGCGCTTAAAAGGTCGTCACCCCACTCGTTTTTCGCTGGACTTGCGATGCGCACGCCTTTTACCTGCACCCCCCTGTACGTTGCCCGACAGGCTGCGATTGTCCATGCGCGAGCGCTTATTTCGTGAGGGAGGCGGTTTGTACACAGTGCTTTAACCGCTTTAACCACGAAGTCTGCGTCGAACTTACGCAGCGCACGAAGGTCACTTCGCTCGCTGCAGCGGCCGCGTTTGCGGAAAGAGTGAGCGGGGGCTACAGAAACAAAAAAAATTTTAGGCCTTGTTTTTTTTTTCTTTTTTCGACGCATTCTTAATCAGAACTAACACACCACAATGTCAAGGACAGTACAGAGCATGTTATTTATAGTAACAGTGATATAAATGTGAAGAAAGTAAAGTGGACGATAAGACAACTTGCCCGGTGAAGGTCCCAGCACGGGAAAAGTTATTTAGTCCACTTTACCTTATTCACTTTTACATCACAGTTACGATGAATGGACCAGTACGGGGCAAGTTATCATTTCATCCACTTTGCTTTCTTCACGTTTATATCACAGTTACAATAAATGGACCAGCACGGGGCAAGTTATCATTTCCTCCCCTTTACTTTCTTTATGTTTATATCACAGTTACAACAAATGGACCTGCACGGAGCAGGTTATCATTTCGTCCACTTTACTTTCTTCACGTTTATATCACAGTTACCACAAGTAACATCGCCTGTACTTTCCTTAGCATTATTGTCTGTTAAGCCCGTATTCGTAAACCGGCCTTACCCTTATCTTTTGACCTCCTTACCGTTTCGGCACCTTAGTGCGTTTCATAACCCAACCTTATGCTTCAATGCAACCTTTTCCGTAGCCTTATCGCCGCGATAAGGTGGCGTTTCATAAGGTAGCCCGGGAGGTACCTAAAGGCGCCACTTATGCAGCGCACTATGGCTGATTACGCAAGCAGCTTTGCGGTAATCAGCTTTGCGAAGTCGATCGATTTCGTCGCACTTTTAAGAAAAGATGGCGTGCGCGATCGGCGTCCATATGTGCAATTAACGCTGCGAGTGATCGGGAAGCGCCAAATTCCATGGAAGAGTTCAGCGACGGTGTGTTGCTGAGCAGATTCCGCTTTTCGAAGCGAGCATTTCTCGAGCATGTCCCCCAGCTGCCGCTGGAAACGAGCCTCCTTTACGGTGGTTTTTCCGAGCCAACATTCCTCTATCTGTTGGTTGCGCTCCGTTTCTACGGCGCAGGCACTTTTCAAACTGTGAACGGTGAGCTGGTGAACACACGCTAGGCCACATTTCTCCGCATTAATAGACGCGCGAAAAAATTACTTCGGATACGGCACGAAAGCGAATGCGTTTCACTGAAGGCAGAGAGATGCTTTTTTTTTAATTAAACCAACTATAGCATGGATAAGTAAACGAATACGCCAGCAATCAATAACAAAGCATATGTACTACACACACAAACATCCACACACTCTCACGCACGCACAAACACGGAAAGAACGAGAAAAAAAACCGATCGCAGCTGCACGCGTGTCTCGTGGACCGCCTCGCCCGTCTCCGTGTGCTGCTTCAGCAAAGCGTCTTCGCGAGCCGCCGGTTGCTATGACAACGGTAAAGATTTCACAAATAAAAGAAGCAGACGGCGTGGCCAGACGAGGTGCGTTCTTTCCGCAACTTGCACGGGCACGCGTTCCCGCACTTATTTTATTGCGATAGCAATTATATGGACACTCTCGGCTGGTTTTTGGCGTCGGCGTCGCAGCTGCCGCTGTCCGCCGCCGTCATCCCCCGTATATGTATATGTATATATATAACCAGACCCGCCCGTCGTTCGTGAGTGTGAAAAGACGCGAGGGGGGGGGGGGGGGGGGTCCTTCGAGCGACCTTCGATTTTACGAGCGCGGTCGTCACGGGCGCGCGCGTTATCTCCCCTTCTCGGCGGCCGACAGCGGGGGGGCCGGTGTACCCTTCTACGTGCTGCGCTCTCAACGCGAAGAGAATGTGGTGAGCAGTGTCCCTGGAGCGGCCGTATGCTCTTAAAGCAGCGTTTTCTACTGTTGCGTGAGATCGGATCCAAAAGAGTTAGCTGCCAGCCTCACTTCGTATAACATTACAATTTGTTGCTATCGCATTCATTGCTTCACCCTTGCGGTGAAACTGTGACTTTTTATAGTTTTGATGAGCACACAGCTATATTTTCGTGCTAATAAACCAACAATGAGCCAGAAAAAGTTCATAGACTCGCTCCCATGCTTCTTCCTTATCACGATAAGGCCACCTTACGTAAGGCTGCCTTAAAACCGAATAACGCGAGTTTACGAAACGCACCCTGGCCTTTTCTCATCCTTAAACATTTCTCTTCCTTATCTAAGGGCGCCTTATAGCGTTAAGATAAGGGAGGTTTGTGAATACGGGCCTTAGTACGCATTACTAGTTCTCTCACAAAGTACGGGATACTTGGCTGTGCGTAGTCGACACTCACAGCACGCTGCTCAAACACAAAGACGAAACAACTAGGACACTTGTTAGTTCACGCTCATCCTGTGTATACCTGTGCGTTGCTTCATGCCTCCTTCTTATGATTAAGCAGCGCGCTGCAAGCGTCGAGCTGTGACATTTGTTAGCGCTCTTCTTGTACGTGTGTTCTTTTCGTGCGTCCTTTCTTCTTGAGCAATGTGCTGCAAGTTTCGACCTACTTGCCTTTCTTCTAGTCGCATTCCAATTTGTGGATATAGTAGTCATTGTTTCGCGCTTGCGGCGAAAGGCGAAACTGTGGCATCTTTTTTTTTTTTTCAAAAAAAAAAAGCACTGGCATTGCCTTGTGGGTAGAATACCTGCTTGCCACGCAAAAGGCCTGGCTTCGATTCCAACTCGAATCGAAGATTTTATTATTCTATTTATTTGCGTCTATCTCGATTTCTCGCTCAAGCACAACGCTGGTTTTTCGCTCGCAACGAAGGACGCCGATGGCAACATCGACACGGACACCGGAATTTCTGCGAAACTTGCTCTTTAATGCTACCGCATTCAAACACTTGTCGAATGGAGATACAATCGGATAACAGCTGTCTGTGTAAGCACGACAGCCGAAAGCTCTTACAAAGTTATTTGCTTAAGTTCGAGGCACTCGCTTGAAGAAGTAAATCTGCTATGTTGGAATATTTGCTGTTGAATGCACAGCGCCCTACAGAACAAATACGCCAGCGCAACCGCCTAGATGGGCGTACCTATTAGCCGATTTCTTACTGTGGGTTGTCCATTGCTATGAGAGAAACGCCGTGTCAGGCGATTCACATCTGTTCCTTAACTTTCCAAATATTCGCTTCCCATCTCTAGTTATATCTAGGGCTATCATTTGGTAGGTTTCAGCTACTCACTATTATTTTGAAGCTCCGTCACAACACATTGTGACTGGCTGGTTGCATATACGCCCGAATGCCAAGTATAGAATCCCTTGTGAAATGGCCAAGGAAGACATTGTCTTCAAAAGGACCTCTAAGTTTTAATACTAATTGAAACAATAGTCGTTGTTAACGTTGATTAGGATGGTTGTTGGCTCAACGGGTCTGTTTTTTTTTCTGCGAGTGTAAGATGTAAAGATTGGTAACAAATGAAAAATGTCCATCAGTGGCGGGGTTGCCAGGTTTGGCTACTTAGCGCCAATGGTTTCTTTTTTACGCCGGTGGTGGCAGAGAAAACGTCTCTGCTACTCGGGTATTCTTCGTTACTTTCTTTTCCCCTCGATTTGAACCAAGTTACCAATATCTCGTGACATCGCAGCCATTGGCGTTTCAGTATGTGGAATGAAAACGTGGCGGCCACGGCGTGTTTCCCACTCCCAAAATTGAATTTAAGGCTTGAAATACACAAAAGAAATTACTTTTGAATAAGTGGCTTGCCCTCATTTGGGAGGTGGGGGAGAGTGAACTGTTGCACGGAGCCTGATTTTGCGAACTACCTACTGCTAAAAACGACGTTAAAGCGTAATCGGAAATGAACATGACAAATGAAAGTACACCGCATCCAGTACGCTTTGCACTCTGCACATTAGATATCGTATATCCGACTACCATCTGTGTAGTATCTCTTAGGATTAGGTACGGACTGCGACTCGGGCCTTTATCGGGCCTTTTATGTTCGGCCTTTATCATATCGCGACCCGCCGCAGTGGTCCAGTGGTTATGGCGCTCGAAGCTGACCAGCAGGCCGCGAAATCGAATCTCGCTCTTGGCGGCCGCATTTTCCTATAGAGGCGAAAATGCTCGAGGCCCGTGTACTTAGATTTAGGTGCACGTTAAAGAACCCCAGGTGGTTGAAATTTCTGGAGCCCTCTACTACAGGCGTCCCTCATATTTAATATCGTGGTTTTGGGACGTTAAACCCCATAAATTATTATCGTTCCATCATATCGCCGAAAACGGTTACGAAAATGGCAACTTGTTCTCTAATTCCAGCGACTATGATTTTGAGCACGATCACGCAGTACTCATCTTTATTCTCGCCACAAAACTGTTACATCTAGTCCCTTTAAGAAAAGTCGAGCTAGACGCCTGAATTTCGTGTCACTTTAGCAACAGCGCCGAAAGCTTCTTGATCTTTCTCGAAATGATTGCTAATTTAACAATTTATGCTTTAACCTCAGCAGTTGTGATTTTGAAACGTTCTTGCGCCTTTACATTTCCACGAAAAGGGTCTTGCGTTTACTCTGTTAAATAAAAACGTGGTAGTAATTTTCGCGCACGCGTGGCTACTTTTGTCTTTGACTGCCTCTGGCTCAAGTTGGCTACTTTTTGGCGATGTTGTTTAGTTTCTTGGCATTTTTTTCGACATGGCAACCCTGATAAGCGGTGACATCTCATAAAACTGGCTTTGCGCTGAACTTATTTTGTCTACTTACAGAAATAGCCAAACTCTTTAGAGCAGTCTTCTTCAAGCAAGTCTACCTGTAGAGTTGTCCCTACATAAAATGCATAGCAAGTGTTGTTATTTCCCCTGAAAAGAAAACAACAAAAGGTGTTGTTGAAGAGGCAGACACGCTGTGGCCTTAAGTACGCACAATGAAATAATTTAATCATGCAAATCCAGCATGCCGCCAGGCAGCCAGCCAGCCTGCATGCATGCCTGCGTGTCTGCACAGCCGTTAGGCCAAATTGACGCTAAGCCAAACCCGAAACACGACAATGCTAACGTGAAGAAGATCCCTTGCCTCGGGGATGCTGATACACGCTTCGCCACATCTCGGGACTGCGTGCTTTCACACACACATGTAGCAGAAACACAGCTCAAGAGATGATAACAACTTTCTTGGCCCACCTAGAGAAATACTCCCGCTGCAGAAATTGCCAATATTTTAAGACTTATCGGCCGCGTCTGCACTAGTCTTACCATGATCATTGTTGTGTGCTTTATCGCGCGCGTATAAAGCCCCCGCCACCACCGCTGCTGCTGCTGTTGCTGACTATGATGATGAGGATGTGGATGATTCTCGTTATCATGCTGATTATGATGAATCATAGTTCTGCCCTTCGTGGGTTGGAAGCTTGTAGCAAACCTCTCGTTGCGCACTTCATATGGTGACTGGTGCAATTCTACGCGTCTGCCACAAAACATTACATCTGTTAAGAGACATGACGAATGACGGCTGCATAGGGTATTTTAAAGACGATAGTCTTTCTTGGGATACTTCAACGCAAAAATTTTGGTCTGTCTGTCTGTCTGTCTGTCTGTCTGTCTGTCTGTCTGTCTGTCTGTCTGTCTGTCTGTCCGTAACCCGATTCAGCTACTCGGCCAAAGTTTAACCACTTTCTGAAAGCCCAGCCATCTTGAACTGGTGTTGGCGTTCATACTTGTGAACATATTCGATCAAAAAGCAAATACTACGCATACGTGAGGCGCAACATTAACATGTAAGTGTCAGGTCGTGTGTTCATTCATCAGAAAATACATAGTACGCAATTCTACACTCTAAGAAAAAAACCAGCTCGAGGGGGGAGTAACGTCTCGAGGGGGGGAGTAACGTCAACTTTAGTCCTCAAATCGTGTCGTTAGTCCACCAGAGGACCAATTGCGGTGGAGGGCGTGTCGCGTGCAACTTTGGAAGACTAACGGGAGGACGAATGGCTCACTTACTCCCTCGAGTAGGGGTTGAAGGGAAGAAAAGACCTTTTCTGCAGCCCTTTGGCAGCACGGCTCAGCAGCCTTTGAAAGGTCATGACGCTCGGTCAGGTGCACCCTATTGTTCCAAAACTCGCCTTTCTACTTTGTCGGGGTGGTGGTTGCACGCGGCGGGGTTGGCGGGGTGCTGAGGGGGGAGGAATGCGGCGAATGCATGTTCAAACAGGTCGTGGTTCAAACGTACACTGTACTGATGACAAGGCTCGTCAGCCCGCTTACTGTCGCGATCAAGAAAATAACGCGAGAAAAGATTATTTTGTAAGGTGTTAATGCTGCACCGCCAATTATGAGGACTTGAAACTTAGTTCCCCAATAAGCTTCAAAACATTTACTGGCGGTTATAATCGAGCAAATGTGACAGACATTTCAGCACGTATATTGTGTATCCATCCGCGCCGCACTTTCTTCTTCAGAATCACTCACTGCAGTCACGAGTGCGGTTCGTGTTCGTCACTTGTGATATTTCTTGCTCTGATTTCGTGGAAAGCGAGTGCCGCTATCTACACAGACTATCAACGCAGCTGTGAAAGCATAGTTCGCTGCATGTACTGCAATTGTGGAAGCGCATGCAAGTGTGTTTCTGTGGAACGGCTGTTCAATGGACTCAACACCGGAACTTTCCTGCGAAGAAATGGACACCCCAGCTTCGCAGCATCTTTTCTGCTAAGCTTCAAGAATAGACGCATTCACCTTGAAGTGCGATCACCGTTTTGTGGATTAACTGGCTCTGCAAACCTCGCGCCTCTGTTAATTCTCAAGGTAAGTTTTTCATTTTCATCGCCTTGGCGATGAAAATTGCGTTATAAAGAATATGAAAGCTGAAAAAGCATTGTGCGCGGCATTTTTTAGCATGTTGTATGAGCGTGCAATTGCGTAATCACTGGGGCTTACGTGATTAAACCGTGCGCTTCTAGCTATTTTATTTTTTATAACAAAAACATTTTCTTTTTGCATTTCTTGCAGGTAAGAGCCATCCTAGTTTTTCGAAAGCAGGCGCTACACCATATAAATGATGGCGTTTCGTATGAATTAAGATAGATGTTAATATATTCGTGTTTTTCTTTTTTTTTTCTGGAACCCTTGATAGAGCACCGAGGGTCAACACAATGAAGAAATCAAAACCGTTGGCGATTTGTATCGCTGCTCCTAGCGTGTGCAGTGTCATTCACGTGACTTCTCTCCCCGTGTCCTAATTTGCCGCTTGTCGCCAAGTGATTGCCTTGTTGAAGGTGTTTTGAAGAATTGAAAGGTCACCGCGCAGCTAAAAATTCTCGATAGGGAATTCTCGATAGGGAAAGTCTTGAAGTTGGTATACATAATTTCATTCAAGTTTGACAAAGCAAATTAAAATATGATCAGCATTATGGCTTGCAAGTGCCTAAAAGAATCCACTGAAAGCAGTTAACGCGTCTTTCTAAGGGCCGGATTCTCCGCCTGTCTGGTAAAATAGCCGATAGTCTTGCAGCGCGTTTTTCTCCCCCCAGTAGTGCGGCTTCGACTAGCGCGCTCGAGGGGATTTTACTTGATCTTCCTTTCGTAGTTCCAAGTGTGAACGAGATGCCGATCTCATTTTGAGATCACAGAGGTAAGCAACGATCCGCAGGGAAACTGCTGTTTCGAAAGATGCGCCAGAAATACGGTCGGCGACTGCATACACCTGGTAAATAGCTAGTAAACAATTGACACTAAGTTGAATTGCTTGTAATTTTTTTCTTGACATCCTTCTCCGTATCAACGAATATTATGTGGGCATTCTTACTAGAATCCGGTACACTTGGGCTCAGGACGTCTTCTACTGCAAGAGCGTATGCTTGGGCATGTTAGTTATTCATGTTTCACTTTTTAGCGCACAAGCGAAGCAGGACGAAAAGCGACACGGACAGAGCACTGGGCCTTCAACTGGGCGAGCAAGACCCACCGGTTGTTTGACCTGCTGTGCCGCTTCATCAAGGTGAACAGCAGCCGACGGCCAGTACCGCTGGTGCGCGTGGCGCACTGTTTGGAGAAAATAAATGTTTCTAGCCCTGAATTGATCTCTGCAATTTTTCGTTTCTGCACACATACATGGATGCAGTACTGGGTAAAGCGCAGATGACCTAATGTCAGTCTGGTGAAGATGGCCACGTCATTCACAGGTGAATGATTAGCGGATTACCCGTTAGTCCCTTCGAAGATTGTTCAAATGGATTAACAATTTATCCGGGAGGAGTAACATTCGCTCTCCCACGGATGATTTCTCTGGATCCACAGTTTGTCCTCACGAGAGTAACATTTGCTCTCCCAAGGATCATCTCTGAGGGTCAACAGTTAGTCCTTACGAGAGTAACATTTGCTCTGTCAGGGACCATTTCCGAAAATCAACTGTTAGTCCTTACGGGAGTAACCATTAGTCCTCACAGGAGCAACCCTTAGTCCCTTTGCAGTTAATCCTTCAAGGACTAACTGTTTATCCTCTTGCAGTTCATCCCCAAAAGGACTATTGGTTGTGGCAAATCAGTTGATCCCCAAAAGGACTAACCTCCCTACCCCTTTCAGTCCTTTTTTTCTTAGAGTGTAAAGACCATAGTGTTTTTTACGCTGCGCTGAAAATGCGACGCTGTGCATGAACTGCGACGCTTTGCACGAAAAAGCACTGTGCCGACGATAATGTGCTGCCGCTGGCAGTGGCCCTTGGTCACGGTGTAATGCCCTTGGTTCAGCACAAGCTTGTTTTTCAATGGCGTCCATATCTCGCGCAGCGCCTCCTCTATTTTATCAATGCCAGCCAGATGCGGCCAATTCAACGTAGAGTAGGCGCTGTCTGAAGCAAGGCAAAACATAGTAGTACGGCCGGCACAAGACTATCGTCTTTCGACGACATTTGCAGCGAAGCACGCAGATACGCGGCCAATTTTTATTTTATTTTTTTTTTTTGCTTTTTTTCAAAACAGTTTCGAGCGCTGTCGTGGCTGCGTGGTAGAATAGTGGACTGCCGCCCAGAGTACCTGACTTCAACCCTGCTAGAACCCTCATTTTGATGACGTGTATCCATCACGCATTTTCGCTCACAGACAACACCAATTTTTGTGACACCGGCACCACACTTGCTACGACGCGCGATCTTTAACGCTATTGGGTAAATGTGCAGGTGGTCCTCAGAAGGCGCGACGTACAGCGAGGGTCACGTGGGCAAAATTTCGGTACCACATTATTCTCGTCTCATTGATAAGAGCACGCGATCAACAGAAGGTTACAAGAATACACAGAGTTTCAATTTAAGAGAATGAAGGAATGGTTACCGGTAGCTCAGGCCACCTGCATCCCAAATAAGCACCGGCCGCTGCTCATACTCATACGTGTAGTAGTATCTGCGGACGAAGAAAAGCGTACGAAGCGACTTTGCGCTCAGCACTGAAAGCGTGTAGTTAGCGCAGAATTCCGATGCCGTCGTCTTGTTGAACGTGAGGGTACCAGAAAAGCAGTACATCCAGTAGTGGTAAACTAAAGATGGAAAGAAAAGTAGAAATGAAATACATTTCCGTACTGCGTATAGAAACAAATATGAAGCTTTTGTAGTCAGTGTGCAGATCAAAAATTGTTTATGATACGGAAAATAAATCCTATCAAGTGTTTGTGTATATCTGTGTTCACACAGAGACGAAGATGCCAGCTCAGTTTTTGCCAGAACTGCTGCCGCGAGAACCACTTCAATTAGTCCTGTTTTTCGATCGCACTCCGTCCTTTCGTTGAGACACGCCGCCGCTCAGCCTCGCCATTAGGGAAGACCACTGGCCTTGTTCCACCGGTGCTGGTTATTCGTACGGGGAAGCGGCAACCAGATGAACCACATACGGTATACGTGGGAAAGAAGTAGAAATTTTAAGGACTCGTTTTTCTTTGTTAGACACAGTATTAATGACAACAGACAATAATGCCAAGGAAAGTATACGGGATGTTATTAGTATTAAATGTAATGTAAATGTGAAGAAAGAAATGTGCAAGAAAAGATAACTTGCCGTGGGCAGGGACCGAACCTGCGACCTTTTAATAACGCGCCCGATGCTCTACCAACTGAGATACCACGGCGGCCATCCCCTCGTCCACTTTATGGGATATATATGTGAATGCAAACGTAGGAGCGTCAGTCAGCGCCGCCAGTAGCCATGACGGCGTATAAAGTGTACGGGAGATGGCCGCCGCGGTAGCTCAGTTGGTGGAGTATCGGACGCGTTATTTGAAGGTCGCAGGTTCGGTCCCTGCCCACGGCAAGTTATCTTTTCGTCGACATTTCTTTCTTCAAATTTACATTACATTTACTACTAACAACATGCCCTACACTTTCATTGGCATTATTGTCTGTTAGTTCTAATTAATATGGTATCCGTGTGACGCCACCAAAATCGTGGCCCATTGACCCAACTAGGAGTATATCCTGCAGGTTCTGAAAATGTGAATGACACTTATTTAGCTAGCGCGAAGGTTTTCGGATGGGTGGACGGTCTGACCTGTGACGTCAGCCCTAGCTACTGTTTCTGCGGGCCGTACATTAGAGATTTTTAGAATACAGCACGCAAAGCTTGCGGGCGTTGCAGGCGTCACTTAACGGGAGCCCGCAAGAGGTTAGCGTACGACGCATGCGCAACGCACACGCAAAGCTTCGCGTACGCTATTCTAAAACTCTCTACTATTGGCAATGCGCAATTCTGCCACAGAGGTCAAGCTCTCACGCAACATACAAAAATACTGGGGCAGAGGGTAAGGGGAGGAAGGCGTGGGGAGAGAGGAGTGCCGTGTATAACATTGTCACTACTGCAATGAATTACGACATTTGCTCTACAATTACCATATTTATTTAAACAGTGGCAAGGCGCGCCGCAGAATAAAGAGGAAGATTGGGATGACAGGGGAAGAGGACGATGAGAGCCTGTTTTTGGATTGCGACTGTTCTGTGCGGTCGTAAAGCATAGTGTTGACAATCCTCGTGTTTTGAATGTCCCGTTACATTTGGTGGCCGCGGTCATGTTAACCCGCAGGAAGACGTCCCCTGATACGGTGTCTATGGTCGCAAAGGGCATTACCACTGCAAGCGATACCACCACTGAGTCCACATCACCGCCGTCTAGGGCTCCAGGCCCTGGCATGACTCCAGCCGTTCACCATACCGATTTAGACTCCGCTCGACGTCAGCCTGCACCTGACTTAGTGGCTCTCATCGACGCTTTCAAAGCACGCCATGACTATCGACTGTGCTCCGTTCAGATTATGTACTCCAGCGCATGTCTTCCGCGGAAAGTCACATCGCCAATCTCACGGCCCGTGTTTCCAACATCATGTCGTCTGCTTCTACTTGCAAAATTTCACCTATTTCTTACAGCAACGATCGGCCTCCCTTGTCGAACCACGTCACGCAAAAATAGCAGGGTGCCTTCCCAAGTCCACATACATTTGATGGCACAATGTCGTGGTCTGTTTGTCGCACTCATTACGAGTGTGTCGCTGCACTCCACACTTTGTAACGGTACCACAATGCCGAAATCCTGATGGCTCAGCTTTGTTCGGCTGCTGCCGAATTTCCGCACCTCTGCCCGCATCCGATTGTTCCAACTACGAGCGTCTAGCCTTGGCACTCGAGTCCCGATATGGTGATGCCCACCTGAAGCCCGTGTATCTGACAGCATTACAGCACACAAGGCAATTACAGCCTGCAAGACCATTTTAGCGTGTGGTGAAGTAGCGCAATTTTTCGACAGGGACAAAGAACAGAAGGTGGACACGACACTCGCTACACTCGCAACTGAATTTATTTGAGAAAAAACACTTCATATATATGTCCCCACTCGCCCCCCGAGCGACACAGAAAAGAACTAACCATCAGAGCAAACTTATCAAAAAGGCATCATATTTTTGCACACTCAAGCAATAGCACTACCTGGGCATGTGTAAAAACTGAACCAACAGTTCGTGTATCTTTATCCTTATCCATGAACAATTTTTTCTTCGGCTCACACTCATGCGATAAATCTAGACATGTGCAGCTGATATACTTTAACAAACGACAAAGTCAATAATAACCGCCATAATTTTACACTAGAGACCAACAAGCGTCTTAACTGGAAGTGGGCCTCATCAATGAAAACGTAAAAACACAATTTAAAGTCCTGCCAGGAACTCGGCTTCGCAATCACTTAATGAGACCGATGATTGACTGATGCAGCCGTCCTTTCTTTTGTTAATATGAAACGCTTCTACGATTTCCCTGGTTAGTTGGTTCTGATGATTAAAAACTACGGTGGTGTCACTGAATAACGGCAAGCAGCCACACTGAGAACAGTGTCCTTTTATGTGGGAATGATCATTTTTCTCTAACGACCTATTGTGTTCTAGCAGCCTAGTGTTCAGGCAGCGACCCGTCTGGCCGATGTATACTTTTCCACACGACAGCGGCAAACAATATACAACTGATAATTTACATTTTACAAACTTTGTTTTATGATTTACCGTGCATCCACTGGAATTTGTCTTTGCTGCTGCGGAAAGTTTGCGATCTAGTCCTGCACATATTTTTCCGAGCTTGTTGGGTGCCGAAAATACTACTTCTAGGCCATATCTATTGCCCACGTTTTTTATGTTATGAGCAATCTTGTGCGCATACGGTATAGATATTATTTTTCTTCTGTTGTCACTTGTCATTTTTTTCTGGAAGTTACCTTGTACGTAACTAATCAGTTTTTTCGCCGATCTACACAGCACGTGTTTTTCCTATCCTGCATTTTTTAACCGGTTGATTTGCTCACTAAAGCTTTTGCTAATCTTTTCTGGGCATGATTTTGTTAGGGCCGCTCTCAGACATGAAAAAGCTATGCCACTCTTGACAACCTTAGAATGCGCCGAGCTATAGCTAAGTAATGGTTTTTCTGTTCGTGGACTGTATGCCCAGCATACATGTCCCGCTTTGGCTGCTATCTCTACATCCAAAAACTGCAGTTTTTGATTATTCGGTAATTCAACAGTGAATTCCAGCCCTTGACTATATTTGCTAAAAACTTTTAAAACCTCTGCTGCTCTTTTTTCAAGATCATCTGGTTTTACAAATACTAAAAAATCATCAACGAAGCGGAACACCCTGAGTGCAAGTCCGTTGAGGTTCAAATCTATTGCTTTGTCCAGGCTAGCTAAATAAATTGTGCTCAAAAATGGGGCTACCTTTGAGCCAATAGTAATGCCAGATTTTTGACGGTACATGATATTGTTCCATAATACAAATGTTGACTTGAGGTAAAAGGGAGGAGGAGGAGAAAAACAAGAGAGAAGGCAGGGAGGTTAACCAGGCACATGCCCGGTTGGCTACCCTACGCTGGGGGGACTGGGAAAGGGGAGCATAAAGATGAGAGAGAGAAAGGGAAGGAGAGAAGAAAATGGTCAGTAACTGTGCTGACGCGTAGGCAACGACAGCACTGTACAAAAGTCAAAGGCGCTCACATAGGCCCGTAGTCCTCAAAAAACACAAAAGGGCTTTGACTGCCTTGTGAGCCGACGAAAGGCGAGGACGGTGCTCCAGCAGCATCTGCACGGAGAGCGGCCGATCGTCCAATCGTCGCAACGCGTCAGAAAGTTTTCGTCTCTCAGAGGCATAACGAGTGCAATGGCATAGCAGATGATCGATGTCTTCTTCGGTGCCGCAGACCTCGCATGCCGCACTGTCGGTCACTCCAATTAGAGTTGTGTAGGCCTTCGTGAAGGCCACCCCCAACCAAAGCCGACACAGAAGCGAAGCTTCACGTCTACGAAGTCCGGATGGAGGACGGAGTTCCAGTTGAGGGTTTATTTGGTGGAGTCTCGTATGTCGTATGTTTGGTGTGTTCCACTCCAGGAGACATAGTCTTCGTGCCAGGTGACGAAGCTGCCTTGCAGCGTCTGTTCTTGAGAGAGGAATAGGGAAGGTGCGTTCTTCTTGATGGGATGAGCGAGCGGCGTTGTCTGCGGAATCATTGCCACTGATCCCACAATGACCAGGCAGCCACTGAAAATTAACCTCGTGGCCTGCTTCTTTGACGTGGTGATGGAGTTTGACAATTTCGTACGTGAGCTGCTCGTGGCAACCTCGTCGGAGAACTGACTTCATGCACTGTAAGGCCGGTTTCGAGTCGGAAAACACAGCCCATTTGCTCGGTCTCTGGGATGCGATGTAGTCTAGGGCACCGCGCAGAGCCGCAAGTTCTGCCGCCGTAGACGTAGTGACATGTGACAGCTTGATTCGCAGGGTTATTCCTCGAGCTGGTATCACCACCGCACCGCCAGAAATGGACACTGTGGTCGAGCCATCGGTGTAGATGTGCACGTGGTTACTATAAATTTCGTGCAAGAGGTGTAGGCTCAATTGTTTTAGAGCTGGCGCAGGCAAATTTGATTTCTTCTGCACTCCAGGAATTGTAAGACGTACTTGTGGAAGGGTCAGGCACCACGGAGGATACACCGGCTTCTCCGCAGGCGTATAACCTGACGTAAACGACGCCCGATGCGCACAGACAATTGCACTAAATGTTGTACGGGGCCTGTCAGCAGCGAGGCTCGCCAAGTGGTGGGTAGCGTTCCTAGCATATTGCCTGAGGTAAGTACGCATCGTTTCAACGGTGATGTGCGTCATGATCGGATAGTCTTGAGCAATGGCAATGGTCTCAGCCGTCGATGCGCCGCGTGGTACACCAAGGCATATCCTGAGAGCCTGAGCTTGAATGCTTTGAAGTGTGCGCAGGTTAGTTTTGCACGTGTTGGAGATTACAGGCAGGCTGTACCGCAGGAATCCAATAAACAATACCCTGTACAGCTGTAACATAGACTGTACAGACACTCCCCAAGTTTTTCCTGCAAGGAACCTGAACAAGTGACAAATGGCAGTCAAGCGTTTTTTCACGTAGTTCACGTGTGGGGTCCAAGACAGGTCTCGGTCGATTATGACTCCCAAGAACCTGTGATTCCGGCAGGATGCCACGAATTGTCCGTTAATTGATATACGGTAAGCGGACATTTGCTTTCTGGTGAATGCCACGACCGCACACTTTTCACTTGCGATCTCGAGCCCCTGTTTACGTAGATAATGTGATGTCACTGATGCTGCCTTCTGAAGCCGAGCGCGAAGTTGCAGTCGAGTCACACCTGACGTCCATAGACAGATGTCGTCAGCATAAATTGAAAGTCGTACGCTGCTTGGCTGCTTGTCGACTAGTCCAATGAGTGTTAGGTTGAACAAAGTCGGACTTAGCACTCCGCCTTGCGGGACTCCTCGGCTACCGTAATACTCCGGTGTTCGGCCATGCTCAGTCTGCACGTGGAATGATCTATTCTGTAAGTAACTGTGTATCCACATATAGATCTTGCCACCAAGCCCTGCTGCTTCTAGCGCGTTGAGGATGGCTTCGTGGGTGACATTGTCGTAAGCCCCTTTAACGTCAAGAAACAGAGCAGCAGATAATCGTTTACAGGCCTTCTGATGTTCGACATATGTCACCAAGTCAACTACATTGTCGATTGATGAGCGGCCACGTCGGAACCCGGCCATGGCATCTGGATATATTTCGTAAAACTCCAAGTACCATTCCAGACGCGTTAGAATCATTCTCTCCATAACCTTTCCCACACAGCTCGCGAGGGCGATCGGGCGGTAGGAGGAAATGTCCAAAGGTGACTTGCCGGCTTTGAGAAGTGGAATCAGGCGACTTGACTTCCATTCCTGTGGAACCGTGCCGGTTTGCCAGGAGTCATTGTATATCAGCAAGAGTGCCTTCCGAGCTTCATCTCCTAGATGGCACAGAGCGCGGTAGGTGATGCCGTCGGGACCTGGCGCTGAAGAGCGTCTACACAAAGCAAGTGCAGCGTTTAGTTCTTCCATTGAAAATGGACACTCCATTCGGGGATCACGTGAGGATAAAGAGCTGTCGGGCGTCCTCGTCTCCGTTGAATTTGCCCCGCAGGCAATCCTTCGGCAGAAAGATTCTGCGACGTCAATCTCTTCGCAGCGTAGATGAAGTGCCAGAGCTTTAAATGGATGGCGCTGACCAAAGGTTGTACGAAGACCAAGAACAGTTCTCCAGATAAGCGACAGAGGCTTTCTTGGATCCAAGGACTCGCAAAAAGTTACCCATCGTCGCATAGCCAGCTTGTCCATGTGACGCTGTATTTTCTTTTGTGTGCGTCTAGCCAATCTCAAATCATCACTGGACTTAGTGCGTCTATAACGTCGCTCTGCACGACGACGAATCGCTCGAAGTCTCTCGAGTTCAATGTCAATATCGGTGCGTGCTGAACTCACCGAAATCGAACGCGTGGTGGACTGTAGGGCATTCTTTATTGCGTCCTCTAGGTTGAAAGGTGAGCCACCAACACAGTCTTCCATGATTAGTTTGTAATTTGGCCAGTCGGTGCACTGGACGGCTCTGGACGACTTGAGGCTTGGCAAACCGTGAATCTTCAGGTATGTTGGGATGTGGTCACTGCCCCGCGTTTCCAAATCCTAAAACCAGTTCACTTTTCTGGCGAACGAACGTGATACGAATGTAAGGTCCAGGCAACTACTGTACGCTGATCCACGCAGATAAGTAGGGCTGCCATCATTCACGAGGCAAAGTTCGCATTCAGAGGCGAAGGACACCAACTGTCTACCTCTAGTGTTCACCCTGGAGCTTCCCCACAAGTAGTGGTGAGCATTGAAGTCACCTGTTATCACCCACGGCTGGGGAGTCGATCTCAAAATTCCGCGCAGACGCTCGCAGTCAAGACGACTTGATGGAGATAAGTAAGCTCCGAGGAGAGTGAACGTGGTCTTGTTCTTTTTCACTGTTAGGCAAACGTACTGGTTTTCTTCGTCGGGTGGCACAGGGTGGTGAACATACGTCAAGTCGCGCCGTATGAACACACAAACCTTGCTGCGCTCTTCGTGGGTGGAGGACATAAAGCACTCATATCCGGACAGTCTGATAGGACCTGACAGGTTGGGTTCACAGATCACAATGATGGAGAACTGGTTCGTGAAAACATACTGCCTGAAGTCGGACATGCGCGGCTTAAGCCCTCTGGCATTCCACTGAAGGACAAATGCGTTCTTGACCTCCTCTCGAAACGACTGCATCTCGCGGGCCATGGTTTTACCCTACAGCTGCAAGCACCGGACTCAAAGTGTCCAGCACCTGCAGCGCGCCCTGCGCAGACGGAGTCTTCATGTTGCCTAGGAGAATGCGCATTGCACTCATAAGGCTCTGTAATATGGTTATCACTTGGCGATCCTCGGCCGTCTGTGCATCAGCGGTTCGTGAGGGCCTCGAGGTTGGTGGGATTCGATGCGATTCTGAATCAGGTTGTGTTCGTGGAAGTGAAGGCCACACTTCATGAGGTGCGAGTGTTGCCCCTGTCTTTGGTTTCGATGTATCCGTCTTCGCAAAGCTTGGCGATCGGTGGCCAGCTGCTTTGACGGGAGATACCGCGTCTCTATCGCCAGATGCGACGTTTCGTGATGATCTTCTGTGGCGATGCCGACGTCGCCTGACAGTAGCAGCAGCCTCTCTATGCGTTGAATTGTCACGCACCATACGTTTGAGTATCGCGCGCTCGTTCCGCACTCGCGGGCAATCCTTAGACGACGCTTCATGAGCGCCAAGACAGTTAGGGCACTTTAACACAGTTGCGTGGCAGGTGTCTTCTGAATGAGGTTCAGCACACCGCGGGCACACAATATTGTTCGTACAGACACCCTTTACGTGTCCTATCTTGAAACATTTGTAGCATTGAAGGGGCTTCGGTATGAATGGACGGACTGGGTGGCGAACGTGGCCAACTTTGACGTGTGATGGAAGGCTGTCTCCCTCAAACACAAGCTTCAAGCAACGTGAATGACCGAGCCTTGCGATGTGCGTGATGAGGGCGCCTTCGGTAGTTGGCTTTATCAAGATCGGAAAATCTTCCGTTGGGATGGAAGTGTCGACATCATAAATGACGCCAACACTGCCGCTACAGCCTGTGGGGATCACTGATTTCACTTTGACGTTGTCGATTTCCGTGACATTCCGTAGGCTTTGCAGCGCACTACGGTGCAGAACATCTACTGCCAGGACATTCTTGCGTGAGTTGATCCTCACGTCTTTAATCTCATTTGGCGCGAGTCCTTCGAGAAATGCAGAGAGGACTTGCCTGTTGAGCAGTCGTAAATTGGCCGCAGGGTCTACGGCCATGAAGAGCATAGTGTGCGGCCAGCGCTGCGGTGTAGTCTTCACAGTGGAAACACTCGCCATCGACGACGTTCGTAGCAGTCTTCTTTTTGCATTTCGGCTCCTGACAACTGTGTAGTCGTCGTCCGATGACTCGAAGCTGTCTGAGTAAAACTCCGTTGCCTCGCTGTCCGTGCCGCTTGAGGCATTCCCACGTTTCCTTGCCGCTGCCGGACGTGACGGTTGTCCGCCAGGAAGGTCCCTAGAGGCTTCTTCATCCATTCTCGCAAGGAGGGAGCGGCAGCTCCCAAAATTTGCAGGAAAACAAAGCGAAAAATTCGAGACACAGGTACAAGCGTTCTATGAAAGAATCACTTCGTCGTCGTCTCCCTTGAGGTAAAAAGTTAACAAAGTTACTACTAGTAGTAGTATTTTCGGCACCCAACAAGCTCGGAAAAATATGTGCAGGACTAGATCGCAAACTTTCCGCAGCAGCAAAGACAAATTCCAGTGGATGCACGGTAAATCATAAAACAAAGTTTGTAAAATGTAAATTATCAGTTGTATATTGTTTGCCGCTGTCGTGTGGAAAAGTTATACATCGGCCAGACGGGTCGCTGCCTGAACACTAGGCTGCTAGAACACAATAGGTCGTTAGAGAAAAATGATCATTCCCACATAAAAGGACACTGTTCTCAGTGTGGCTGCTTGCCGTTATTCAGTGACACCACCGTAGTTTTTAATCATCAGAACCAACTAACCAGGGAAATCGTAGAAGCGTTTCATATTAACAAAAGAAAGGACGGCTGCATCAGTCAATCATCGGTCTCATTAAGTGATTGCGAAGCCGAGTTCCTGGCAGGACTTTAAATTGTGTTTTTACGTTTTCATTGATGAGGCCCACTTCCAGTTAAGACGCTTGTTGGTCTCTAGTGTAAAATTATGGCGGTTATTATTGACTTTGTCGTTTGTTAAAGTATATCAGCTGCACATGTCTAGATTTATCGCATGAGTGTGAGCCGAAGAAAAAATTGTTCATGGATAAGGATAAAGATACACGAACTGTTGGTTCAGTTTTTACACATGCCCAGGTAGTGCTATTGCTTGAGTGTGCAAAAATATGATGCCTTTTTGATAAGTTTGCTCTGATGGTTAGTTCTTTTCTGTGTCGCTCGGGGGGCGAGTGGGGACATATATAAGTGTTTTTTCTCAAATAAATTCAGTTGCGAGTGTAGCGAGTGTCGTGTCCACCTTCTGTTCTTTGTCCCTGTCGAAAATTGCGCTACTTCACCACACGCTAAAATGATCAATTACCAACTAGCCAAGCTGTCAACCTTATTGAGCATGCAAGACCTTGCGCGCTACACATGTCGAGTGCCTGTCGTGGAAAGGCCTCGCCGGTTGTAATCTCCACTGACACCTTCATCGCTACCAAAGCCTTCATAGAAGTCATCACTGACCTCCACGTTAGCGCTTCGTCCGTCTCGATCCCCCCCCCCCCCCCTCGTCTACAGATCACGCTGCCCTAGCTTGTGCCTAGGAGGCTCACACAGTAGAACGCGCCAAGAAACATCCAAGCCAACAAATACCAGCGGGCCAGGCCCGTCGCTATGAAACACACCAAGACTACCCTCCAACCATTCGCTGCTATCACTGCAACGAGCTCGGACATTGGAGTCGAGACCGTGTGCTTCGCAGCGCTCCATCGGGAAACTTCATCGCGGGCCACCGAGGGCAGGATTCCGCCTAAATTATCTCTTGTCTCTCGGCCGGTTTACAGACATCCTACGTTGCAAGTCAACATACGTGAGCCACAATAAAACGTTGAAACACTAGTGGACACCGGTGCAGCTTTCAATTTCATGATGACACCAACCCTGCTTCCCCCTAGGCGCCATATTAATACGGCCATGGTCGCGCCACGCTGCTCCCTGTTGGCTGACGAACTGGTTTGCCAACGCTTGGAGAAATATGCATGAATGTAGCTGCTTTCGGGAAAAGTGTGTCTCTTTCATTGTGGTGAAAAGTGTCTGCACACTCTCGATCTTCGGCTGTAACTGGTGCTCCACTATGGGCGGGCCCAATGACCTTAACCTCGCCCGATGTACAATAGGATTGCTCCCCCCATAATCCGGCACCTGTTTTAACTGGGACCAGGTTCGAAAATAGAGTACTGTCCTCTCTTTGTATTGGCCACTCAAGCGGCCACAAGAGCTCGCTCATCTCTGAGCAATGTCACTTCGTTGATGTGTAAGAATTTATCGTGCGTTCATAAAAAGGCACGTCACCTTGCGGCATTGACATGTGATCCAATATCTGCGCTTCTACTGAAGTCCCTCCAAACCGAACGTGTACCCTTGCCACCACCACGTTCCTTCCCTGCAATAGCGACGTGTACCATAACTATACCTTTGTACACTGATGTGTGGGTGTTAAGAATGCGCTGAAGGAGAGTGCCACTTGTTTCTGTCAGGTTTGTAGAAACGTTAATTTGTAAGGCTGTGACGTGAAAAATACCTGTGCGGTTGAAATCATTGATTGCTCCTGTTTACGCATAGAAGGTGCGTGGCGTGCGGAATTGTGAACACCGCACAATATCTGTTTTTTCTTGCGTAGTGAAAAACGGCGCTGCAGCTCACGCTCTTCCCTTCCATTACACATGTGTATGTATGATAGCTTACTGTTCCTCGCGCTGCAACGTCATCTTTGAAACACATCGGGTTTTGTACCTGGAGAGGGCACTCATTAATGTGCCCTCTCCAGGTACATTCAAGTGCAATCAGCTTGTGTTTTTTTCCCCATGACTGGGGTGGTGTGAGAAAAGTTGTTCTCATTGAGAGCACTTTCTTGTGCGGGGGGGTGATTATGACGATTGGAACAAAAAATGTATTACTGACGGCGAGGGTGCGGTGCCAGGCGCGTGTGACTTGGAGCCAACTATCCACATGAGCTCATTGGATCTGCTGTTGGCCTGTGGTGGCCCGTAGAGGTGGTGTGCCACGATAGGGCCACGTGTGCAGAACACGTGGCGAAACGCTTGTTGGCTGAGGACGAAGCAGCGCCAGACGCAAGACATCAGGCTGAAGTGTCGTACGCCGAAGATCCAGTTTCCAGCCAGGGGCGCCGCCGTTCGGGCTGCTGCCACTCAACCACCATCTGAGGCACCATTGCCAGCTCGACCACTACAGCCTGTCCTGCCGTGCTGTGCTGTTCCTCGCCGAGAACAGCGCAAATCACGGGGAGGCTTTGACACAGCAACGTGTGGCCTGGCTTATGGTATTGGTTGCGCCGAGCATCGCTACTCCAGCGCAAGCTGTCCGCTGGGCAGGCTGACCATCTCTTCACGGAACATTGAGACTCCTATGCGGGTTGACTGCTCGTAGATGGACCCACTCCTTCAAGCTCCGTCGTCGCCACAACGTCAAACATCGACACGTGCCCGTGTTACACATTGCTTTTCACCCGTCTCCTGCCCCTGCACCTCAACGTCCGTTGTGCCGTCCATCACACCGTGAGATATTTCGAACACGTTTTTGAACTCGTGTTGGTTAAAGTATTTGTACTTGTAGCTTAGACTGTGTTTTTGTTTCTCATTTTCTTTAACGCCTTTTCAAAATTGTTACGTGCAGTGCCAAAAACTCCGTGTGTCTTTTGTGAATGTTCCTGCGCCCATTTCTCTTCAGGCGGCACACCCACCAGGTCTCACCCCAGTCCAAAGTTTCTTTACAGTGGGTAACCGTTCGTTGAGACATGGACGCATGCTAATGTGTGGATGTTTTTGTTCACTGGACTCTCTGATCGACGCCTGACGGTGAATCTGCCATCCCACGCGCCTTACTGCGCTCCTCCGCTTCTACGTCTGCTGTGCTGGTATTCAACCTATCGGAGAGCTCGTTGCGCTTAAACTATGGAACTGTGTTTGCGCCCGGTGCAGCCCGTCAGAATTGCTCTGTTCTTGCAAGAGTTCGGCATTCTACCGCTCGGGAGAGTGTCGATAGCTCCGTCGACTGGAATGAGATTCATTTCGCTCCAAACTCGACGTCACCACGGAAGTCCGACATCCAAGGATTGCTACGAGGGTTGCAATGTGGGCTTGTTGGTAAATCATTTGAACAGCTTTGATGTAGCGCGAAAGGACACACGGACAGGAGAAGGCGAGTGGTGTCGTTATGTGGCTTCTCCTGTCATTGTGTCTATTCCACGTATATCAAAACTGGTCAAGCATCGCTGGTGAAATTCCGAAGTTGCTTGGCATTGTCACCGAGCGAACATGGCTTTAGTACTCTTGCCTGTCACAAAATCGACGCTGGCACTCACGCACTGGTCCTATAAAACCTTCGTCGTGTTTTTGCTTTTGAAACCGCTGAGATCGCCACGGAAGTGGGAGATATGTTGCGGCACGGCATCATATCTTGATCGTTCAGGCCTTGGTCATCCCCAGTCGTCATTGTGGATAAGAAGGACGGCAGTACGCGATTTTACGTCGACTATTTCCGCTTGAACATCGTTAGAAAGCCCGATCTAAGGCGTCGTCGAGCGTTTCCCCCTCGACAATACCTTAGATCGACTTCATTGTGCCAGATATTTCCCGACATGCGACACCCTATCCGGCTACTGGCTGGTTCGCCTCGGTGGGAACGACACAGAAAAGACAGTTTTTGTCACACTGGATGGCCTGTATCATCTTAATGGCCTTTCATACGGGCTTTCTAATGCAGCTGCTGCTTTTCGACGCCTAATGGACCGAGTCTTTGGATACTTGACGTGGTCAATGGCCTTGTTGTACTTGGAGAACATCATTACGTATGTTCCGACGTTTTAAGAACACCAACGGCGATTGGAGCTCGTCTTGTGCGCCTTAGATGATAATGGGTTCCGCATTCTTCGGGTACTCGGAGGTTACCCACCTAGGTCATGCTGTGAGTGCCCACGGCCTGAGCCCCGACCCTTAAAAGTTACAAGCTTTAGCCGGGAGTCCGTCTGAGGTGAAATAACTTTATTTGGTCCTGGAGAAACCCGATCAGACACCACCCCAAGGGGGGGTCTGACGCAGTTGCTGACCGCGCCCACGCCGATACTAGAAGACCATGGCCCTCCGTACGGTAAGTATTTTACTATTGTCAATGTTGCACTGTGCTGGCTACAACAAAAAAAAAATACCTAAACGCCAAATTTTTTCTGAGGGCCCTCATACTTCAAGATTACAGTTTCGCGGTCGTTCATCGGCGTGATTCATGTTACCAAAACGCAGAATAACTTTCACGTAACCTTGTTGTGAGAAATTACCCTGCGCCGGCGTTTGCAGTAATCCACCTTAAGACTGCACAATTAAATCATACCGAAACCTGCAACGTTGTTCGGCGTCTCTCTGGTGCAACCAATACAACTACGCTGCGCATTGAGCGACTATCGTCGACGTACACTGCTCAAGATGGCGTCCTGTACCATTGAAGCACAGGAAGTGTCTGTGGTACCTGTCGTACCTGTGGCCATGCGACCGTCAGTACTTTTCATGTTCCACGAAGCCCCTTCTGCTGGCCACCTGGGTCAGAAGACCTTGGCTCGCATTAAGTAAACGTTTTGGTGGTCTGACATGAACGGGGATCGCTACCTGTACGTGTCATTCTGCACCGCTTGTCAAGCTCGCAAAGTAGTCACCAACCCACATCCTGTACCTTTACAACCAATCGCACTTCCCAACGAAGCGTTTGATGTGGAGGGCATTGACCCCATGGGCCCATTTCCTATCGGCAAGCACAGCAACAAGTGTCTCGTTGTAGCAACGGACCACCTGGCTAAATGTGTAGAACTGCTAGCCGTTCCTCAATCTGCAGTGACCCATATTATGACATTTATTAACGTGTCCCTAATATACCGGCACGGAACGCCGAAGTTGACCACCGACCGTGGTGCGGCATTCATGCCGCGAGCCTATGAAACATTCATGTCTAAGCATGGAATACGCCACGCGAGTTTTTTGTGCGTTCGTGAAATATAGTGTTGACTATCTGTGTGTTATGATTGCGCCGTTACAATATATACGCATGAATGGAGACCGACAAATAAAATGGCTGTCGTTGAACACGGATAAACCAAGTTTGTCGAGGGATAGCTTGTGAGCCTCACGGCTCGATGGTACCGCTCCTCCTCCTTTTTCCTCCAGGCATGGTTCTTGCAGAGCGGCAGGTAGACAGCCGCTTTTATTGCGATATCAACTATATGGACACCCTCGGCGGGTCCTATGACTATGACGTCACATAACGCGACATAGCATAATCCCGTCATCGCATGATATCATCGATGGGGGGACCAATCCCGGGAGCAATATTGAAATGTAAACTAAGTTATAGAAGACAGGCAGATTGGGCGAGTTGGTGAGATTCCGTGATAAAAATACAACAGCGCTAACACACAGGACGAAGAAAAGAAGTGAAGAGTTGCAAGTTCAGCGCCGTGTGTCACTTCTTTTCTTCGTCCTGTGTGTTAGCGCTGTTGTATTTTTATCTTGAAACTAAGTTAATTGGCTGATGTTATATTATCACATAACTATATACATGTACTGTCTGTTATGATCACCGATGACATCGACAGTATTGATTACAGAAATAATTACTTAACCAATATTTAATTATAAATGACGTTGACTTACTTTTAGTTTCATGTGCTGGCACTGAACCTGCAGGGGTTGCAAAAATAATTCACCAGTCAACACTTTCCAATTTAAAAAGCGCGCATGATCACAACACGCGTGTACTTCATACGTTTACAGAGCTAGAATCGCAGAAGCACTCACCGCAGGTTCGAATATAATAGTAAAATGGATCTGAAGAAAATGTAAGGATGAGATTATTACATTACTACAAAACTCGTTCACTCCTGTTACCACTTACACGTCGACGCGCCTTTGACCTCGCATAAAACCTGGATGCAATTCACTGCAGTTGCGCACGAAAAACCATGGCACACCAGTGCGAAGCCAAACCGTAGTGCATGACGATTTCCAGTCGATCTCAGCGAAGTTCAACGAAACCACGCCACTCAGCTCACTGTTTGGACGAGAGAAACAACGCACAATGTATCCGAGTACTCGCAATAAAATGTAGCATCCATCATAACTTCATCGACGGGGAAGACACCACCGACCTCCGAAAGGTATACACACGGGAATCCTTGCAGTTATATTGGCGTTAAGCAAAATACATACAACATTGCACAGTGATGATTGTCCGTGGTTCGGCAGATTGCCAACATTGTACCACATTTGATGAGTTTGTGGAAGAACGCCATAGACTTCCCCAGCTAGGTTTCACTTCACTTGCGAAGCGTGGTCAAATTGAATGCCTAAAATATTTTTACACTCTAATTAATCCTACCCGTCTCGACACTCTAGACACTTAAGTTCTCCACACCTTTATCTGTGAGGAGCGACCACGCCTTTAACATAGGAACTTTTTTCATCCGCACGAAATGTTCAAATGTAGCTTTTTTTCCTTCAACTATAGACCAATTTCACAAGGGGGGCTGCCATTTTTTCCACCGCAACGCCGTCTAGCGTCCGCGATGTTTCGCCGCCGTGCCGGTGTGTGCAATACATTGTGCAAGTTCTCTTATATCAATGTACAGGAAACATTCAACTACTTTTGTGCGGAGACGTTTTACTTTCGTGTTGTACCAATATTCCTATGAAGAAAGGATACACCACATTTTTTTTATATGGATGAATGCTATGAATGAAGCAGAGGCTTGGGCTAGGGTCGCCACATCGCGGTGTGTTAAGGCGTTGAAAAAATCGCACTTCGCGTATTAGAAACGCTGAATGGGATGGACGCATAGCAACAACGCCTTCCAGGGTCTAATCGCGGAGGCCACAATCACGATGCATTACTTCACGTTACCGCTCCCAGACGCCGACAACACCCCGCCGAACAAAATCATGGCGAGAGGAAAGTGGCAGATATAAAAGGCGTGTTTGCAAAGCCCCCAGAGTACCGTCGCGCAGGGAATAGCGTGCCCGGCATTTGTTGTCACGGACCGAGAGGTCGTAGGTTCGAGTCCCCTTGGCGATACTTTTTTTGTTTGCCGTCTGATCATGTGCATTTTTTCGATGTCATTTCCGTGACGGAAATACGTCACTGAAGTCTTGGTGGACGCTGGCGTAGACTTTCGTGTTAAAATAAAAAAAAATAATGCCAAGGAAAGCATAAGGAATGTAATTTGTAGTAATTATTCTCCTCCTTTTCTGCGTTGAAAAGAAGGGAAACAATTTTTCCCAGTTGCCCCTCTTTCCTTCATAGAATTTAAAAGCAACAACACGCCAGCTCCGGCCCAGGCAGCTGGCCCAGGCATCCTCGCCAGCACTTGACTTAGAACACAACCAGCCCCTTTGTGTCATATTGGGCGGGCGGCGGAAGCTAGTGGAACCATGGTCTTGCGGCCCTACCCTACGGGCTCCTGTATCCATAGGTCGGCACGTTAAGGGAGTACTCACTCAAACTCACTCACCACAATTTTTTCAGCCTTCGCACTCACTCACGTTCACACTCACGTCCACTCACACTCATGAGTACTCACTCACGTTCACACTCACCTCCACTCAAACTCATGAGTACTCACTCACGTTCACACTCACGTCCACTCACACTCATCAGTACTCACTCATACTCAACTCACCACGTTCAAATGAGTGTGAGTGAGTGTGAGTTGAGTGCACTCATGAGTGAGTGTGCCGAGCTCCATAGGTCGGCACTTTAAGGGAGTACTCACTCAAACTCACTCACCACAATTTTTCCAGCCTTCGCACTCACTCACGTTCACACTCACGTCCACTCACACTCATGAGTACTCACTCACGTTCACACTCACGACCACTCACACTCATGAGTTCTCACTCACGTTCACACTCACGTCCACTCACAAGCATGAGTATTCACTCATACTCAACTCACCACGTTCAAATGAGTGTGAGTGAGTGTGAGTTGAGTGCACTCATGAGTGAGTGTGCCGAGCTCCATAGGTCGGCACTTTAAGGGAGTACTCACTCAAACTCACTCACCACAATTTTTCCAGCCTTCGCACTCACTCACGTTCACACTCACGTCCACTCACACTCATGAGTACTCACTCACGTTCACACTCACGACCACTCACACTCATGAGTTCTCACTCACGTTCACACTCACGTCCACTCACACTCATCAGTACTTCACTCATACTCAACTCACCACGTTCAAATGAGTGTGAGTGAGTGTGAGTTGAGTGCACTCATGAGTGAGTGTGCCGAGCTATGCCTGTATCCCCCCTTTTAAGTGCACTGTACTTGTAGACCGAAGGCGAAAGGCGGCATGGCCACGCAGTTTCAAGCGAGGCACGCGCCGAGCTTCACCGCTAGGCCAGGAAAGGGTGTCACCATGGCATCATCGGAAAGTTTATCGCGGTTTCGCCACTAGGGGTGCTTCCACGCAGGTGCCAACGACGGAGGAAGTTCAGATTGAATGTAGAGATATCCACCCAGGTGTACGTTTGGGTACGAGCCAACACGAAGCCTTGGGTTTTAGGGAGAAGAATGGAAAGGTGAACACGGCCGCGACAGAAATAGATAAGAGTCGGTTGGAGTATTAGTGGCAGAAATCTAGAGAGAAAGGACAAAAATAAGTAGTGGGAAAAAGTCACAGTTTCGCCACAAGGCGAAGCAATGAATGCGATAGCACCAAATTGGAATGTCAAGCGACGAATGGCAAGGAGGTGGAAACGTATAGCGCGCTGCTCACGCACACATGACGCACGAAAACAACACGCACAGGACGAGACAGAACTAACAACGCTCACAGGTCGACACTTAACGCGCTACTCAAACAAAAAAACTTGGACCATCTCCCCGAAGGGAACCCTGATGGGATGCGAAGCAGCAGCGTAACTAACGATAGGACAAAAACTAACGTAACTAACGACAGCAGTAACTAACGATAGGACAAAAACCAAATAAGGAGGAAGGCATTCTAAGATAACTCAAGGGAAAGCACTTTACTATTTTAAGCGAGGTCGGCTTGCCGTGTAAGGCGTAGTTATCAAGTGAAGGAAGCTAAGGAAATGGCGGAGCTTGTTCTGAGTGAACGTGGTGATATCTACCCAGGTGCGCGTTTGGGCACGAGCCTACTGGACGCCTTTTTTTGGACAACAATGGAAAGCTGAACACATTCGCGGTACAAATACGCAAGAGACAGCTAGAGTATTGGGGGGCAGAAAACTAGAGAGAAAATACAAAAATAAATAGCGGGAAAAATAAACACTTTCTTCCGGAAAGGGCAGAGAACGGGAATATGAATTTACGTTTTTCTATAGTGATATCGATTTAGACGAAGTACACAAGACGCTACGCCAACAGAAAAAAACAAGTTTTTTTTTTTTGTCGAGCCTGGTGGCACACATTTCAACGCACCGTCTTAAAGGGGACGCTCATGGCATCTATCCATCCATCCAATAGGGAAAGCGTCGCCTAGCGGAGGGTTCTTCCCGCCATTGAAGCCTCTGAGGGGGCTCGCCGAGAAGGACAGCGGCGACGAAGAGCGGATCTCACCGTCAAGGCTAAATGAACACTGGAAGACTGACTATCATAGGTTGGCAAAAATTGTGGAGCTCACTCAGACTCACTCATGAAATATATTTTGCACCTAGGGCTCACTCGGACTCAGACTCACCAAAATTATCCTGAGCCGGACTCACTCGGACTCAAACGCACCAAAATATTACTCCCCCCGCACTCACCCGCACTCAGACTAACAGCCCGATCTGAGTCTGGGTGAGTCCAAGTCAGTCGACTCATGAGTCTGTCAGCTTATAATTAGCTTTTTCGGCCATGGTGTCAATGCTCTTTAGCACCAGTATCACGTAATTGGTGCTCTTCTTGGCACATTTTGATATAGTACCTTCGAATACGAGTCTTGAGTGTGTTGCAAACCAGCAAGGACATTTTTCTTGAAAGAGATGACAACATACGATATATTTATCAAGAACTTCCCTGGAAGTGCATCTTTAAGAAAAGCGCGAAAAAAAAATTGAAGGACACTTTGTACATTCTAAAGTGTGTTCGGCGAAAGCGTGGGGCCGTTCCACTGACTATGCCATGTCTTTTTTCTTTTACACTGTCAGTGGGATAACACACAAAGCGAATGTGGGCGTGTTTTCTTTTTTTAATTTTTTACCGCGAGTCGCAGCGAGACGCGAGACTAATCTTCCTCCGTTCGCATGCGTTAGTATTTTCTCGCGCCTTGTGCATCGTGCAAACGCCACAGCGTTCCAGCGCTTAAATTGACGGGCCCTTTGTAAAATCGAAGGTGTATTCCGTGAGCGCCTGTGTCCATTGAGACGGCGTCGGTCAGAATGATTGCAAACGCTGGGCACAGCGAAGCTACGCAAGCAAAGAGCGAGCGCTGTAGAGTCCGACGCGACCGGCGTCCGTTTGCGCATCCCGGCGGCCACCTGGCTTCGTGCCAGAGCTCGGATGGACGGGACGGACGGACGGACGGACGGACAGACAGACAGACAGACAGACAGACAGACAGACAGACAGACAGACAGACAGACAGACAGACAGATGGACGGACGGACGGACAGACGGACGGACAGACGGACGGACGGACGGACAGACGGACAGACGAACAGACGGACGGACGGACGGACGGACAGACGAACAGACGGACGGACGGACGGACGGACGGACACCGGACGGACGGACAGACGGACGGACACCGCACGGACAGACGGACGGACGGACGGACGGACACCGGACGGACAGACGTCAGACGGACGGACGGACGGACGGACGGACACCGGAGGGACGGACGGACAGACGGACGGTCGGACACAGGACGGACGGACAGACGGATGGACGGACGGACACCGGACGGACGGACACCGGACGGACGGACACCGGACGCCGGACGGACGGACACCGGACGGACACCAGACGGACGTGAGCATTAGACATTAAAGGCTTTCGCCTTAAAACCACGACAGACAGGTAGGAAGGAGACAGGACGACGCGCTACTAGCAACTGAAGCTTTAATCGAAAGCGAAGAAAGCTATACACTCACATCACAAAAAACATGATAAAGAAAACGATCACCGCAGAATGAATATGCATATAAAAAAGAAAGAACCAGGCACGTTTTTGTCACCAGCTTAAGTTATATAGAGGTATTCTACCTCTGCTGTCGTCCTGCCTCCTTCCTACCTGTCTGTCGTGGTTTTTTCGCGCTTTTCTTAAAGATGAACTTCAACCAACTCGCCGAACTGTCCCTGCTAATACCCTTGAAGTGTTTTCGGTGGAGGGGGGGGGGGATCAAGGTACCCCCCCAACGTAATTTACACCTGTGATCAATAAATATTGAAATGATGTATGAACGGTGCTGATTTGAAATACGTGTGAGTAGACTTGAGTACAACCATAAGCCGATATAAGGCTGATAGTAATGCCACAGCCGCTGGCCGTGGTAATGCTGAAAATGAGTAGCTAGGGCCGTAGGTCGGCAACAGAAGGTGGAACTCACTCAGACTCACTCAATAAATATATATTGCGCTTTGGACTCCCTCGGACTCAGACTCACCAAACGTTTCCTGAGCCGGACTAACTCTGACTCACACTCACGAAAGTTTTATTTAATCGGACTCACTAGGGCTCAAACTCATGGAAATATTACTCACCCGGACTCACTACAACTTAAACTCACGGCTCGATCTGACTCTGAGTGAGTCCGAGTGAGTCGACTCATGAGTGAGTTCGCCGACCTGTGCCTGAGACTAAATTGTTCAGCCCTATTTTAGGATAAACTGAGAAAAGCAGCCTAATGGATCATATGAAGAATTCCAGGGTGACAGCCACAAAAACACAAGCGAAACGCTTTTGTTAGCGGTTTAAAAGCATTTCGTAATACTGCTTGTTCAGGCTGGAACCGTGGGTGTACAGACCGCGGACGCAAGGAGAGGAATTTTTTTCTGAGACCACAGCTACGAACCGTTCGACCGAAAAAGATTAGTCTTTTATATAGGAAAAATAGCTCTAATGCTGCCTGACAATGCCAGATCTTAGGTACAGAGAGTTTTGAGAGCAACATTTCACATCACGAGTGATTAGAAATCTCCAGATCTGAAGATATGTACTCGCGTTTATACGTTTATAAACATCACGCAAAGCCTCTGCCGCGAAAACGGCCACTGCCTTTGTGCCTTGAGGGCATGCAACATCAAGTGTAGAAAAAAGCTTTTATGTGCGCTAGGTGCTGTAGAACCATTTCCCTTTTACGAAATTTAATGGAACGTCGCTACGGACCTGAGCTTTGAAGACCAAAGGTGCGGTGCCGCGAAATAGTGTAACGATTTTACTGTTACTCGTGCAATCCCGGCTACTGAATAACTCCGACAGTACTCCATGCCATCCGCCCAAGCTTGACGAAAACAAATATTATTCTTAATGAATCACACGAAACCAAAGCGGTAAAATGCAATATTTAAACTGTTTTTTCACCCCCTACCTCAGATCTTCTTCTTTCAAGGTCTACCCAAGATTCTTGGTTGTACAAGAACAGTGAACGTAGCTTCCTCTCTTCCCTTCGATCCATTTTCAGGGCGTTTACAAGCACCGATGAATGCTGTGCACATCCCTTGCTGGCCTCCGTAGCGTTGGCCTTATCATTTATATAGCAATATTCGACGTCCTTGTCACCCTCTGCTCTCGTGACTACGGAAAAATAAAAACATGCGAAATATTACGATCATTTTTCTGTCGACTGACTACAATGACTAAAACAGCAACGCGGAACTTCCAGATTACGCTATCACTTTCAATATCACACCTAAAATGCAAATTTCCTTCCGTATTAAAGCCAGCTAGCTTTATTTAGGAGTGAAAGTACAAAAAAAATACAGCAAGATTCCGCAAGACACTGCGCTTCTTACGCCCACCCGTTGTACAACAACGCCCACCCGTTGAACAACAACAACGTTGTGCCAACGTTATTGTTGTTCTCCATTCTTTGGCCGTTACTGCGACGGTCAAGACAGGTTTTCTTGCCGATTACCTTTGTGAGGGAAAGAACCCATGCTATTCGCAATGTCCATAGACTCTCCTGCTGCCAAGCGGAATTCAGGATCGTCCTCTCGAGGAGGGTCGTATGGCAGCGCTACGCAATCGCTCCCTTGTTCGGCTGTGTTAGCCTCAGTGTTAACGCGTTAGCAAGAAACCAACGCTACGACTTTGCATGTTTCCTGCATCAGTGAACAAACCGGGCCCTCCGTGACACGATTAATCAGCTGATCCGTTCTTGCGAGACGCGAAGTCTTCGTGAAAATAC
The DNA here is from genome assembly GCA_030522465.1 of Rhipicephalus appendiculatus. NCBI lineage: Eukaryota > Metazoa > Arthropoda > Arachnida > Ixodida > Ixodidae > Rhipicephalus > Rhipicephalus appendiculatus. Next base: position 77,984 of record JALIZH010014764.1, on the reverse strand, counting down.
GTGGCAACTCGAGCTTTCAATGATAGCCCACAACATACTCAAATCAGCTTCGCGAGGTTTTCTGTAGCCACGTAGGTTAGTCAAATGTTATCGTCTGACCGATTCAGTTGGAAACTCACCTTCTTTTACTTGCATATAGCATTCTTCAGTGCTTTTGCACCGCATGGAATCCCATAACATTGTACGCGGGAAGTCACGCGGGCTCGCGATTTGCTCTTTTGTATTGAACAATCTCAAATTGGCCAGCGCTGCGTCGCTTGAGTTTGTATGTTTCTTGATAGGTGGCAGCACACTGCAAGCAATTTGCTTGTTGACAGGTTTCGAGAGCAAAATGTTCTCCGCGCCCAGATAAACGTGGGGACGTGGTGTGATGCTTCAGATTGCTTTCAGCAGTAATATTGAAAAAAACCACCTTGACGACGAGGATTTTTCACTGGACGTAGAAGGCTGTGAAAGCACCGAGAGTGACAGCGACGGTGAAAGATCAGCTGCAAACTCGCGAGGAGCGAGTTGCAGCTCACGTCCCCTCGTTTGTTAGTTTCTTCAGGCTCGTAAGTACCTTTGATTGTATACGATCTATAATATCCTTGAGCGAGATCAAAATAAAAACACAGTTTTTCTTGTGCATTGCATGTAGCGCAATTATTGTGTATATGATGGAGCGCCGCATGCCGCCAACACGATCGAGCTCGACCAGCGAAGGCGAAATGGTTAGGGCGATGAAACGTGCAGTCACGGCCACAATTCACGCCTCTCCGGCTAATTTCTCCAGTATTTCACCGGTACCTTCCGAAGGGCATAGTTGTTTGACGAATTTTCGCAACGTCGAAGAATTCGTCGTTGCGAAAAGCATACGTGCGTATTCTTTTTGATATTCATGTTTCGATCGCGCTGATCGAACCTGCAACATCCGAGTGCAGTGAATTATGCACGCCAAAAGTCTGAGCATGGCTGTGACACAAGCGCTACCGAATGGGATGTTAAATGCTCGTGTTCCGTTGAAGAAGCAACTCCGCGTTCCTGACTGCGCAAGTACTGACGACGGCGTATTTTTGCAAAGCATCACCACGTTAAACATTCGGTCCCGTGCAGCAGCGATGGCGCTACTCGCTAGCGGCTTACTACTGCGGCAAGTCCGTCAGGCAAGCTCAGTGCATACTACTACCTCTGAGTGCCGTTGAGTTCATACGTCAGTTCTAGTTCATGAAGTTTTCTGCAGCACTCACAGGATTTCTGAAAGCATCGCTTACGCACGGTAACGGAGCTGAAATATGACCTTCCACACCGCGGCAAATAATTAGGTGGCGAGCTTCCACGGTTTGGGAAAGCATTTCGGTCTCATATCCATTTCAGTGCAGCTCATGACTTCATCCGGTGAAGGTGGCACGGGCCGTACGTCCGCACGTCCTACCTGTTCCTATGCTAACAAACGGGTTGACCCTCCTCCGGGTGCCATCTTGAATCATACAGCGCGCCACCTATAGTTCGTGGGCATTGCGAATACCACAACGATGGCGAATTGTCGTGTTAATTCGTGTTAATGAATCCTGCCATGGAAAATAGCCACTACCGGGACGAAGACAAGTTTTCTTATCTAGAACGCCGCAATGACTTGCGGTATCCTATACCCTTATGAAGAACTCTCTTGAAAATAACAAGTAACAAGGAAGCAGCTCTTCTCCAGAAAGGCACTCATGTCGATAAATATGTCAAGGGACGTAACCCTCGTAAAGGCGAGAGCCTTCTCAGAAAAAAGGAGGGCAGGCATCATCGCAAGCAACGGACGAAGCCTTCCGCAATAGAGACAGAGCGGCGGCACACACTCTTTATTCAAACGGGAAATGCTAGCTCACCATGGAGCGCGGTGTGCGAATTCATCTAATATTTTTCGCTGGTATGCACCGCTTCGCGTAACCAGAGCCTGTTCGATTTCAAACAAACATTTCCAGCATCAAAGCAAGCGCTGGTCAAACTATTCCTGCCAAGGTAAGTCTGGTGCTCTATTCATAAGGAGGGTACATGAAGGCTACCGTCCTAGTGAAAGTACCTGATACGCGGAAGAACGCGATTTTCATTTTGCTGGTATCGCTCAACAGATATTAACTTTTTATTTAAATAAATAAAGAAGTATCGATAAATAATTATCCCTAGGAAGTTTGTTGCTGCCATTACAAATATGAGTCCAGTGAACAATTGCACCAAATAACTTCATATTGCGGCACACATCTCGATATCTTTCTTTAATATCTAGTTCTTGGGTGTGTATTCCTTTTGTGGCATTTCTCATGATTATGGCGGCACACTAGCCGCCACAGATTATTGAAGCCGTAATATTCGCCTTGACAGGCAAAGAGTTTTCACATTTTTAAAAGTAATTACTCCACATATCAAAAATAAATTACTGAACTTGTATTAGAAACTGCATTTGCGCAAAGAGACTGAAGCTAACTTTGCACATTGAAGGCCCTCGAGGTATTCACCGCACTTTAAAAGGATCTCAACTTTCCATCTTTCCGTAAAATACCGCCATGTTTGGACATCGACATAACGAAATTTGTGACGATGGAATGGAATTCGAAGTGCTATTAGGCTCAAATCTGACGGGCAGTAGGTAGATGCTGGTGTAGATGCTGGTTGTCGCGTCTGCTATATAAGGTGGCGTACGATTCATTTATCTCAAATGGCATCACTGTTTGCCGATCACGAGTTCACAAAAAGACCTTCTTGTGCTCGCTAAATAAATACACACTAAATGTTCAAATAGTTTGAGGCGTTCGACCACTCACCGCATCGTGGAACATTCGCGTGGTTGGAATGCTCTGAAATAGAGAGAAGCGTCAAGTACATTACCCGGTGCGTCGCTGCACCGATATGATGTATTTTAAAGACGATAGTCTTTCTTGGGATACTTGAACGCAAAAATTTTGGTCTTTCTGTCTGTCTGTCGGTAACCCGATTCAGCTACTCGGCCAAAGTGTAACCACTTTCTGAACGCCCAGCCATCTTTAACTGGTGTTGCCGTTCATACTTGTGAACATATTCGATCAAAAAGCAAATACTACGCATACCTGAGGCGCAACATTAATATGTTAGTGTCAGGTCGTGTGTTCTTTTATTAGAAAATACACAGATACGTAATTCTAAAGACCCTAGTGTCATTTAGGCTGTGCTGAAAATGCGAAGATGTGCATGAACTGCGACGCTTTGCACGAAAAAGCGCTTTGCCGACGATGAAGTGCTGCCTTTGGCAGTGGCCCTTGGTTCAGCACAAGCTCATGTTTTTCGATGGCGTCCATATCTCGCGCAGCGCCGCCTCTATTTTATCAATGCCAGCCAGATACGGCCAATTCAACGTAGAGTAGGCGCTGTCTGAGGCAAGGCAAAACATAGCACTACGGCCTGCACAAGACTATCGTCTTTCGACGACATTTGAAGCGAAGCACGCAGATACGCGGCCAATTTTTGTAGCGAGGATTTCATACCAGAGCAGCACAGGCTGCGCCCGAGCTGCTCGGTACGGTGCTGGCGAAGAGTACGCGGCTCGATTTGCCTTAATCACACCGGCTTTTCTTTTTTGAGTCGTCGCTCTGCTTTCGCATGTTCGTCACTGCTGGCACGTGTTCTTGTTACTTTCTGTAACCACACGGAAGGCGTTGTGCTATAGTATGGTGCACGACCACTAAAACTAACATATGGAGAGTTTTATGTTGCAGAAGAAAATTATTCGATATATTGGCAGCCTAGACTATTATTCAAGCACCAGAGAGGCGTTTCATTAGTAAAACGTTGTTCGAATTAACAACTTATGTACTTTTCGTTTGTGACATACCGGCCGATAGGCTTCAAAATCCCCCCGGGAGTTACGTAAGGCAATTGGCATCCCTAGAGCGTCATTGAATTGTCGTGAACACAAGAAACCTGAAGCGCGGTCAGTTCCACATTTCAGGACCCGCTACAAATTTCAATGGTTCGTATATAGCCTGTTTTAAACTAATGTGAAAATAACGGCATTTTCCGTAAAAAGGACTTGCGGGCATATTTCGTTGAGTTACAGTGTGATGTACGTATAAGTACCCCCGCCCTCAAAAGTTTTCGGAACGCGAAATTTCCGAAAATGATATATTCCCGCTTTGTCTTTGAACATAGCCCCCCAAACAGATGTTCCAGCTTGTAGTAGTCCTTGCGACCTACGCAGCTACCTGCTAGGTTAGATGCGCCGTGCACTAACAGAGCAGAAATTCGCATTTTCAGTGGAGCCCGCGTTCCGTTAACTTTTGGGAGCGGGTGTACGTACTGTGTAACATATTTTTCGTTTCTCTTAATATTGTTATTCTACTTATATAAGTTTCTTGCTGCGTTACATAGCCGGCATTTTTTACTGTTGTGTTCTATATAGCTTGCATTGCTATATTAGTATTTCCTGATTCTACTTCCTGTAGCGGTATTGTAATAACTGTCTATTACTACAGTTGGTATTTCTGTCCTTGAGCAGTTGCAGCTGTTTCTGGAATATCGAGTTAATAACCGTACATGTACTTGTTATTTGGTGTTTGTCATGCTGATCACTGTACCACACTGCTTCTTGTTACTGCCTTGCATACTCCGGTCGACGGGTCCCGTTAATCTACTTATGTAGCTTTTAACCCACTGGAACAATCCAGAATGTACGTTCTAGAAAAATAAAATTGAATTAAACTGAATTAAATGTCCATGCTCCCTAGAGGTTAGCAGATGTTTTGAAAGAGTGTATCACACCACCACCGCCGCTACATAAAAAAAACTGGGCTGATCCCTCCGGCATAGGAATCGGAATAACACGAGAGTGAAACGTGTCTTCAAAGAGGTAGTTGATTGTTTATAGTGCACTGATATATTAGAGCTAGTACAATGTCTATTGGAGTTTGGCGGATATAGCACCGCTAGATGTGGAAGCACCCACGTTGACGCATCGTCCAGACGATCAACGCCCCATGATTTAACATTTGCGGTAGATGAACTTGTTAACATATAAACACCGCATAAGGTGAATCCCACGCAAAGATGGCAACAACAAGCACATAACAAAGAACACTGGAACCCGGTATGCACTATACTCGCGGACAACTTTTCTTGGCAATGAAGGGAAGGCTACGAAGCCGAACTGGGCGTGTGCCACCACTGAAGAATATAGTCCCACGATTTTGCCCGTGTTTTCAGCGGGAAAATCATAAAAAAACAACATTACATTATTTTCTACCGGATGCTGTTTATAAAGAGACGCAGCATGCACCAAGGAGATATTCATATTTGGTTTACTTTACGCAGTGTCGTCGTGTCATTTCGCGTTTTTGCACGGCTGAAAACGTGGCACGTTACACGCGCACCTCACAGTCAAAATGGCGTCTTCGTCTTTAAGTGAGCGCTCGTCGCTCTCCAGCTATTCCGACGACTCGCCGAAGGAGCATGAGACGAATTTCACTCATAAATGGCTGTCTAAGAAGACGAAGCAAATGATATGCAATGTTATTTTTCGGAAACGGCCGTCATTCAAAACGCGAGCCGAACCGGACTACTTCGCGGAGGAATACGGGTGCAGTAGCTCCGTCCCCGTAGCTTTCCCTTCATTGCCTAGAAAAGTTGTCCGCGAGTGTAGCCAGGTGAGCGTCGGAGAGCTATATTTTAATATGTATGAGCCTCCTAACTCCTACTCCACACACTTGGGGAGCCAAGTCTATGCTGCAATGAGTTCGCGTGGTTGCTTTTATCTTATCGGTGGCACTGTAAAACTTCTTATCCATAGCGCTATCGATAGCTTTTTTCTTGCCATCGACAGTTCTATAGTGACTGAACTATCTATAGTACCACCGATAGTTCTGCATCACTAGCCACTAGGCCTCAACGTGAGTGTATAATGACAATTTTTTGCGCACACAACACGAAGACAAAACGAAGAGTTCACAAGGACCAGCGCAGACTATCAACTGACCTTTATTCAATAAGAAAACACATATATATCCACACAGTGTATCCACGCCAAACGGTGCTATAGCTGCCAAAGACCCATATACATTGTGCTAACTCTCACACATGAATGTACAATAAGCAATCAACCACGCTCCTGTTAAGAGACGGTTCACTTTCTTGTTATACCGATTTCTATAGGCGCAGGGGTCAACCATGGTTTTTGGCTCGTCCACCTGTACATTTGGTTGCATGTGCGAGGTGACCTGCCCGTCTGATCTCACCTTTTGTTAGTAAACTGGTGCATCTTTTTTTCGCCTCAACACATCGTCATTTTCATTGCCCTCGTTCGTATTTCAGTACGACACGGTGTGCTTCAAGAAAAAAGTTTCAAAGAAAGGAAGTCATGCTGCTTGTGTAACCGGTTTGTCATAATCAGGGCAAAGCGAGCAGCGTATGATCCATGCTCCCCGTGCCCCCGTCGAAATTAGCGCGTGCCGGATTGAACAAAGAAAGCGACCTCTACCGCAAAACGCTACATGTAATCAGCTAGTCCACTGCCTGCGAGTAAAAATACATGGCTGCGAATGTGAAGGGATGCGCACTGCGATGTGTCTACACCAGACGTTCAACGACAGAACGCGCGGTGATGCAGTTTTTTTTCTAAAGTCACTTCAGTTTTATCTAAAATCACTGGAACAGGAAAAGTAACGCGTTCGTTTTGTCTTCCCTACCACACACTCGCCGCTCCGCCCTTCTCGCGCGCGCGCGCGCTAGCGATTCCTTTTTCGTGGTCACGTGGTCATTTTGCGCCATAAATAGTCTTGCTCCGAGCCGTATATCCCCTTACTCACCTCCCTTTCTACCAGCCCGTCAACGCACGGTGCTTTGGAGCCGAAATGTACACGAAGTTTTCAGTATCGTTCTGACGCTTTATTGTTAAGAAGTCTATCAGGACATCAAGAAATGTCCGAGTGCTGCGCTTTTGGATGCACTAACCGGTGAGAGGCGGGCAAAACGCGCTTTGCTATTCCGAGTTAGAAAAAACATGACAAACGACGGGCTGTGAGGCCGCTCGTGATAACTTGGAAGATTCTTGAGCTTCGCTTTCAAGAGTAGTAGTCGATAGCTAATTGCACCGTGTTCGTATCGCCTTCCCAATCGCTAGCCTTGCTTCACTTATCAATGGACACTTAAACCAAGCCGCAAAAAAAGCCAAAGTGCAGGCGCCATCCGGGTCCTACATCCATGCATGCAGCGCGACGAAACACGGCCACATGGCGGGGCGATGCCCTTTAAAAGCGCGCCAGTGGGCCCTTTGCGCCCTCTCGCGGGTGATAATCAAGCCGCTAAAGAACCTCCAATATGTGCGTACCACCAACAGTAAATGGTGCATATAAATAGCTCGCCGTTAGTACGATAGAGGATATATGCGTGGTGGCCGAGCGACTAAACGCATCGCATCACGTTGCGATAGGTCGCAGGTTCGATGTCCCAGTCCCACTCAAACTGGATATTTTTATTGTTGCTTTATTTGCATCTACCTCGAATTTCCGTTCATGGACAAAGCTGATTTCTCGCTCACAGTCAACGACGCTGGCGCCGACACCAGAATTTGTTTGTAACGCTTTCGCGTTGATAAGGCTGGAGAAATTTTGTTCCTATGAATGATGCCGCGTTTTTTGATTTAAAGGTTTAGTTGAGTATTCGCGAATGTTGTTTTGGGGGAATGTTTACATCACCCCTATACTAGAACATTGTGTTTCGCGTTATTGCCGCAAGAGGTTCATGAACAAAAAAAATAGCCGGGTAGCCATTATTGTGTTTCGTGTAAAATGGAGGCATTTGGGTGCACGGACAACCATCACCAAGCCATAGAAACTGAGTGCTAGAACATTTCCACTGCAATCACTTTCTATTAGGCTCACTTTTTGTCGTTCGTTTTTTGACGTGCATGATGTTGTTGCTCGCATACATACCCCCGCAACTCAACATGCACCGTGCTGCGGATTCCTCTGTCAACGTTTGTTGCATATTTATTTTTCTATATAACGAGACACGTGAGGAATACATGTTCTTGACGCTCCTTAAAGCGAGTTAAGCCTAAGTTCTTCAATGAAAACAGGTGCGTCCTCTTTTATTAGATTCACGAAAAGCATTCTTGGTGAACTAAGTGTTTTTAAAGGTTTGCCTCAAGGAAAAGCAATGAGGAGATGCCCCAGAATATTCGGAGAAACCTGAAATGTGGCTCCAGAAGCATCAGTATGCGCGTATCTGTGGCAAAATTGGCGCGAAATAAATTTCAGATGTGTCACTGTGCATTTGCTGTATGGCTACATGTAGTTCTATATTGTTCCGTAGGATTGCACGTGACGTATTCTAGCATATACGGAGGCGATCAAAAGAAATACGAACAGCGCGGCACCCGCGTGCTGCACTGTTTGCATTTGTTTTCACTGTACGGACGCCCACGTCAAAATAATCGTTGATTGCATCATGCGCGATCCTAGTGTGCTTTTTAAGCAGATAGGTTACGAGCGCTTGAACATCAATGCCGACAGCGGAGTGCGTAACTGCGGCGAAGTTCGCAATTTCTTTCATCGCGTTGGTACGCGTGCGTGCGTAAGCTAGGGAAAACTGCCGCTAGTTCCTTCCAAATCAGTAACAGAACAATGGTATGCTTCATTCGGGGCTGCAAAAGTGCACACAATTCGTCAAACATGCATTCTTCCACGCAAAATCACCACCGCGCCACCGCAGCCTCCATCGCGCCGGACCAAATATGGAGGCGGGCGTGAAGATCGCGGTACTTTTCCTGTTCCAGAGAGTTCAGTTGTATCTGATTGCGGTCGCTGGTCGTGCTCCCGAGTTAATTTGCTGCCGGGTGTACTTGTGCGTGCGTGTGCGTGTGCGTGCGTGTGTGTGCGTGCGTGTGTGTGTCACTACCGCCAACGAGTCGTAAACTAAAGCGTTTGCGTAATTTTCAAACACCACTCACCCTCACAAATAAGGGAGACATTGCAGGAGCTGCAATTTACCGCTGGCGTAGTTTCGTTCTCAGCCCGAAAGTAGCAAGTCTTCCCAGCCTAACGTGTCCGGCTGATGCAATCTTTTGTGGAGAAATAAACCCAAAGTTATGATGCCATTCGAGCTGACAATGCAAAAACCATAAGCGTAGCTTGCACTGTAAGCGAAATGCTCAAGAGACAGTCGGACTGATGGGCACCTATAGGTAGTTGTGGCTGTTGCTGTTTTGCTGAGATTTATGAATTTTTTTCCATCTTTCTTTATTTCTCTTCTCCCTGCTTTTTGTGCATGCCTTTTTTGTCTATGTTTATTTCTACTTCTTCCTTTTTCTCCCTCTTTCTCTCTATCTATATCATTCTTTCTTCTTTTTCTTTCTTTCTTTCTCTATTTCTCCCTCCCCTTTCGTTCTATCTGTTTCTCTCGCTTTTTCTTTCCATCTTTCTTCGAGTCTCTCTCTCTCCTGCTTTCTCTTTCTGCCGTTCGTTCGCTCTGTTTTTTTTTTCCTATGCTGTGCTTTGCTCTTTCCCCTTCTCCTTTCCAACCACCTAACCCTCACACCTGTACTCATAACCCTCACTTCCCTTCCCCACCTCCTTGCTACATCACGCTATACAACGCTCTGCTATGCTGTGCTAGCGTACCTGGATAGCCGCCTTGGGATCATGAGCACGCGGGTTCAAATATCACGCACAAGTTTTTAAATGCGAAGCAGTTCTTAGCGCACCAAAGGCACTTTGAGCATTGCTATCTATCTATCTATCTATCTATCTATCTATCTATCTATCTATCTATCTATCTATCTATCTATCTATCTATCTATCTATCTATCTATCTATATCTATCTATCTATCTATCTATCTATCTATCCGCCTACGGCTGGGTGCTCTCGCGATCACCTCAACTTGAGGCAGACCAAGATTGGTATGGGAGGTTAACCTCCCATACCAAGGGTTAGACGGATATGAGTGTCTGGTCATTACATGAGTAACGTAATAATCCTCTCGCGCACATCGTCAAATCGTTTCCTACAGACACATATGGCTCATACCCGTAACCACGGGCCGCGGTATGCTGGTTTGCTCCACAGGTGATGGACAGTTTATATCTACCCAGGAACGGATGTCGGCATCATTGACCCGACGAATACAAAGAACGAAAATCGGAATCCATTAAATATCAGAAACACTATAATGCACCAACTTGCCCAATCTGCAGTACTTGTCGGATCCCAGGGGGAATCGAACCAGAGCATTCTGCCTGGCAGTCAGGCATTCTACCACAGAGCCACGCCAGGTCTTGAAGCTGCTTTGGAAAACGACCCTATACAGGTGTAACGTCGGCGTAGCGTCAATACTGGCTGCATTGCTGGCTATCTGATTTTATGTTAAAGCAATGATTACTACATACACAGGCGTGATGTCAGGTTAACGCCAATTCTAGTTCCAGCGTAGGCTCCACTTTTATAGCAGTCTAATAAACATACACTCTTATTCCTGTGACTCCGCAAACTATGATTCAGAAGCCGTAGAAAAAAAGTCACAGTTTCACCGCAAGGGTGAAGGAAGAATGCGATAGCAACAAATTGTAATGTTATATACGAATCGATGCTGGCAGCTAACACTTTCGAATGCGATCTCACGCAACTCTACAAAACACTGATCTAAGAGAATACGGCCGCTCCAGGCACACTTTTCGCACCGCCTGTTCGTGTTGAGAGCGCAGCACGTAGAAGGGTATACGAGACTTGAACTGATGGCGCAAATGTTACAGGGACGAAAAAAGACACGTAAGACACGGAAAAGCGCACACGTAAGACACGGTGCGCTTTTCCGTGTCTTACGTGTCTTTTTCGTCCCCGTCTGACATTTGCGCCATCACTTCAAGTTCAGCTATGCACCAACTAGCCCGACAGCAAACGTTACTAAGGTATACGAGACGCCCGCTGACGGCAGCCAAGATAGCTAGATAACGCGCATGCCAGCGACGACCACGCACGTAAAATGAAAGGTCGCAGTTGCTGCTCGAGTGTCCCCCCCCCCCTCGCGTCTTTTCATGCTCGTTAAAGACGGGCGGGACGTCTGCTTTATGCTTGAGCATTCGACGGCTGGCCTAACAGGCTCAGAGCCTTATCGCATGTGCCTCGGAGAATCTTATCGCATGTGCCTCGGAGCCACGGAAATGGGCCGGCTTGTTTGATCTCTGCTTCAGCCGCGTTCGTCGCCCTCGCTCGCGCGCTATTACGCGCGGGTTAGAATGTACAATGCGCTGGGGGATCTTATCAATTTGGACTTTACACGTGACATGACGCCCAGAATTCGAATCGAATAGTGCCGAATAGTGGCCAAAAATGTCGAATATCGAATCGAATATCGAATACCAAAGATTGTGTTGCAAATTGAAAGAAAGAACAAAGAAATGCAACCTGCTCATGTCCTCGAGCACATAACGTGGTTAGTGAATGCCACCGAAAGACTACAAATTGTCATGCAGAAACACAAGCTGTTCCCCATGAGCTTGCGCCAAACTTTCTCGCCATAATGTTACGCTGTTTCCTGCAGTTGAAAGCATGCGCCCACTATAGGCGCCTCATTAGGAGGGATGTGAAGGTACCGCAAAGCGATTTTGGCGATACCTGGATAAAGTACAGCTGTATGCGCTCTCAATTGTTTAAAACGATCATACTTTCTTGGGGTCAGGAGCTCATTCAAGCATTTTTGAACGTCTTGAGTATAAGGTCTGCGCTCAGTGCTGGTTATTTTTTGACGTTAGCAGTTCGGCAGTATCCCAGACTGTTCTCTGGCATATTCTGCTGGAGCCATGACGTGCGGAAATGAGATAATCTGCTTTAAAAAAACATGCACTCACTTTTGAACTAGTATATCGGTGAACGTTTTAATGGAAGGCTTCGGTAACGAGGTGAGCGTTAGCTTTAGCCACCTCACCCTAACCAATTTGCATCGGCTTTTGTCGGGCTTTAGGTATTCGTCCAGCCGAATTATTCGAAACTTCGAATACTAGCTATTCGAAAGTCGAATCGAATTATTCGATTAAGTACTATTCGATTCGAATTCGACAGTCGAATATTCGCAAACCCCTAACAATAATGTATCTTCGTCACAAAAGCGTGATATGAGAAAGTATCAGTATCGTTCATCGATACCTTTTGGAAGTTACCTGCACAATTTTAATCCTGTAACTATATATGATGCATTTACAAGCGTAACTGTGCTAATCTTAGTTGAGCCGATATTGAGATGAACGGAATCCCGCTGTCTTTCATTGAATGGGTCCTGTGTAAATATGCTAAAAATTTCGATGCTTGAGCTAGCGCTACGCCTGCGTCTGTGACGTAGAGGACATTCGCGCAAGTACTGTTTTCTTACGTACCAATATGTGTATTTTGTGCAGCTGGGTGTCTTGTGTCCAAGTAAGTTTGCGTTTGGGGACATCAAACACTGGGAATGAGGGCACCACGTTGTTGCCAGCTGTTATGGAACACCGTTTACCATTTACTACCACTCGAAGAAGAAAGCTTGTAATCTTGAAGGCGTGGATGCCATCGAAAGCACGAAAGCACAAAAGCTTAATACTGCGTCGAAAGTGGCAAAGCAAGCTACTCGCTTGTGCTTGAAAGCACTATCTTGCACTGCATTTTCGTCAAAGGAAACGCTGAAAGGTATTACGTGCACCCCCACACAAAGCTTGCGTCTGCCTTCAACCCAGCTGCGAGTAAAGCAAATGAGGTTCGTAAAATGGGCAGCACGCTAGAATAAACGCAGTTAGTGGACCTACTCGCGCATTTTCACTGTGCTCTTAGTTTTTCTGTTTGAATTACAAGTATTCACTCGCGTTGAAGCTGAAAACACCACACCGGCACGATTCCCGTGGAGCGTCGTGATCGTCGCAGGCAGCGCTAAGTAATATCCCCTTGCTGCGCTGCTTGTTTTGGCATCCAAAGACGACGCAGTAGTGCTCAAACGAGCTCTTATACGCGGATGCGGCGTGAGACAGTACTTCTTTGCAATTTAAAGCCTCAGAGCTGTAGCTTGCCTTGTTTACATACGCGCCATGGCAGTCCAGCGTCTGGGCTGGTCCGGGTGCGAGAGTATCCGCTCGGCTCGCCAGTAGCGTGGGTGCGAGATAGGCGTGCTCTGGTGTATAGCTTCGACGCTAACTTTGTGGTGAAAGCACAAGACGTACAACCCCCCCCCCCCTCAAGCGATAAGCACGCAACTAGCTGCAAGTTGTGCAAGCGGACCGTGCACGTTAATTGCTATTAGAATGAAACATGAACAATGTTCATGCAAATGCTCACCCTATTTTACCAGGCGGAGTATCACTCATGTCTGCGTAGATACTCAATCATTTTCATTTCGGGAAGCACCCAAAGTGAACTTTTAAAAAAACGTGCAGTAAGATTGCACATTTAAAATTATTTCGGAATAAAATTCGCCAGAGTGACCCACTCACACTAACAGATACTCATTCACGTAGTACATACCTACAATATCTGATCAGAACCAAACATACATCACACCACGCGGCGATCCTAAAGTGTGTTCGTTCAAGGCACGAAATGAAATTACCGGGACGTCGGCGCAGTGTCGGGACGTCGGCGGCTGGCCCGCTTCTCATCTTCAGCGCCTCGTTTTCGCCAGCGTTGGAACCTATCTGCGATCCCCCCAACGAAAATGGTCACGCTGTGATAACTGGAGCTAACAAGAGAACTGTTGTGTGATCGGCGACAGCGGTAGCGGGAGACGTACTGGCTGTCCAACGAATAACCCTGTATGCTTTATGCTACCCCACTGTGCTTGACTATGCGTACTATGTGCGTAATAAAACAACAGTTTAGCAACGACATCACGATCTGCAGCATACTTAATAAATTTGCTGCACGAAAATGATTAATTTAGTCCACGAAAATATCGCCGAACCGTATGAATATTTTTTCCCCAATGTAGCGCGGATGTCATCTCTGATTCCGCTTTCGTATGCTACGTTTAGTAGATGTGAGATATACGCAAGAGCCAAATGAACCCTTCGTCAATGCCGACGCAACATTCTGCAACGACACACCGTACACGACTCGAATCTCCACGGCTAAACAAAGTAAAAACAAGCACGGGCACGCGATTCGGCGACGAAGTTCCCAGGGTAACCAGTCATGCAGCTGGACTCGACAGCAACCTCAGCGGTTCAGATATAATGAGCAGACAGAACAACGACGGATGAGCGTCGCCAAAACAACTCGTACGAGATTAGCCTGCAGCGAGGAAGCACGCCATATCGAAAGGCAGGCGCACGAGCACGTAGTGGGTCGGTGATTTGTGAATATGCAGCTGCGTGACACCACAAGAACATCAAGTTATTGGAACTTACCGTACATTCTTTACAGGAGCCGTCGAGTCTGCCACGATGTCGACGCTGCATGGCTGCACCTTGTAGCGAAAGGCGCGGGAAGGTACTGAATCCCAGAGCCATATCCGAATCCAGGACAAAGCCGCCGCTGCTCGTCAAAGCTGAAGCAACCGTCGCAACAACGGCGCGCGCAAAATTGCCGTCGCCTGGCAGTGTTCTTGAGCGCAACTGCATCGTGGGGTCGTCGCGCGGATTCCGAACAAGTAGTAATTCGTTGGAAGTTTTAATGCTGCAACAACGAAATTGCTGTGGTATGGGCGCTTGCAAATTGTAGAATATAACCACATTGACCAAAAACCAATCACAGTGAATGTAACGACTTATCATGCCCGCTAAAAAAAATTCTGTGGGGAGATGGGTTAGGAACCGTTGAGGCGCGCTACATGATGCGGCAGTTACAGCGTTTGTGCTGCTTCGGTCCCGTAGGCCGGTCTTGAATACGTACGATTTTTGCTAACAGCGTACATATGGAATGTTTATATAATTAGCCAGCACTGCAACCACAATTGACGTTTCACCTACATTACGCCTGCATAGGGTGTTTTTCCAAACCAGTTTCAAGACCTGGCGTGGCTGTGTGATAGAGTACTTGACTGCCACGCAGAATACTTAGGTTCAATTCCTGCTAGAATCCTGATTTTTATTCTTTGCCTTCGTCGGGTCAACGCTGCCGTCGGTTCCTCTTAACGCTGTCGCAGTTAAATTACCAACGTCTGGTCTCGCCGTTCCTGGGTATAGATATAAACTGTCAATCACCTGTGGCGCATACCCGCATACCGCGGCCCGTAGAATACGGGTATGCGCCACACGTGTCTGGAGGAAAGGGTTTGACGACGTACGCGACATTTGCACGTTATTCATGTGATGACCAAATGGTCATATTCGTCTTACCATCCCATTCCGATTTATGTGGACACCAAGTCAAGGAGACGATGACGAGAGCACGCAAACGTGACGTAGGCGGATAGATAGATAGATAGATAGATAGATAGATAGATAGATAGATAGATAGATAGATAGATAGATAGATAGATAGATAGATAGATAGATAGATAGATAGATAGATAGATAGATAGATAGATAGATAGATAGATAGATAGATAGATAGATAGATAGATAGATAGATAGATAGATAGATAGATAGATAGATAGATAGATAGATAGATAGATAGATAGATAGATAGATAGATAGATAGATAGATAGATAGATAGATAGATAGGAACGGCCACAGTGCCTTAGGTTCGCTAAAAAAATTCTTCGCATTCAAAACCGAGAGCAGAGAGCAAAAGAAAGAAATAAAGCAAGACAAAAAATTCGCAAAACTTCACAGTACAGCAACAGCCAGGACTACTTAAGTGCCTATCAGCCCCACTAACTCTTTGGCATTGCGCCTGCAGTGCAACGTACGGTAATTTTTGTATTTAAGTAGCAAGCATGTATCAAGTAGTTTTATAAGAACTTTTACTCACGTGTCCATGACCCACAGTCTGCGATTCTGGATTCCAAAGTGCCTTATCAGCCGGCAAATGCGGTACATCGGTGTAGAAGCCATACTGAGTACGGACATGAGAATCGTTTCGCAATATTGGCGCGAAT
Organism: Rhipicephalus appendiculatus; assembly: GCA_030522465.1. Classification (NCBI taxonomy): domain Eukaryota; kingdom Metazoa; phylum Arthropoda; class Arachnida; order Ixodida; family Ixodidae; genus Rhipicephalus; species Rhipicephalus appendiculatus. The sequence continues at coordinate 61,999 of JALIZH010014764.1, read as the reverse complement.
CATTAAACGAGTAGAAATCCATGCCGCTCCGAACGAGGCAGTAAGTGTGCGGCGGCCATTCCGTGAAGTACACTGCAAACAAACAATTTACACCTTTTTGAGCAGGCTTTAAGTATCCTAACCATTCTTTTTCTTCTAGGCCGGGCGCGAAATACTGATATCCGACGTGCCTTATTCAGGTGTTTTAAAGAGGCGTTGCAACACCTCTTTCAAGAAATCATTAAATTGCTTCATTCAAGGAGTTTATTGTGTCGCGAGCCGCCTGCAGCAAACATTTTTTTTTTTTTTTTTAGAATTCGTCAAGTACGAGCATATGGGCTTAGTCACACGCTTTAAGCGCTTTCTGTCTGGTTTCGTACCAACGAGCGCGCTGAAAGCAACCCAGGGGGGAGGGAGGATGACAAGAGGCAAGAAGCACGCGTAATAAACTCGAGCATTCTCTCTTTTTTTTTTTCTTTCTTCGAATGCGCGGCTTATTTTCAGTGTAATCGCGAACGAGTACAAGGGCACGTCGCACTACCGCGCGACCACTGCGGTACTTATGCAACTCGCTATGCTCAAATGAGCCATTGGTTAAGAGGGAGAGATTTGTAGCTGATTTTAGGAATTCATTTGAATTTGCAGGCTGGGCGCTGAGCTATAATTTTTGGCTCACATGTTCTCAGGAGCCTCGACTACGGATCGCCTGCCCATCGAGTGTCTACCCATGAAAGTCTTAGAATGAACTGACTGAGTTATTAGACGGGTCTCCCTGTTATATATTAAAACGGGAAACACACGCACAGACAAGACAGGGCACTTTCACGTCATTCGAAGCCCTCGTGTGAAGTGCAAAGTAAGTGGAACCTAATCTTTACCGGGCATGCATGGGAGGGTGTTCATTATTCAGAGGCGCCTTATCATCTACTATGCAGTTTTGATGCTTGTTTGGTGATTGTCTTTATTGAAACGAATACTGGGATCTATGCTGTATGCCTGATTTCAAGGAAAGATATGCCGCGTGTCTTCAATTGTTAAAAGGCCCCAAACCACCCAGAGGTCGAAATTTAATTGTGGACTTGCAGTTGTGCACGAGTCTGGAGCAAACGCGTTCGTCAGCTCGTCTGTCCTCATCTCCGAATGCCCTTCCTCAGCGTCCGAGGTGAAAACGGAAGGAGCGCGAGCATCTGCGAACACAGGAGAACGCGAGCTCGTGCGTCTTTTGGTGGTTCAGGGGCAATGGCGTTTTGTTGTTTTAGATGTGAAGCATCTTATGGCGAAGCTTAATCCGGTGGTGTGCGGCGTGACCACCCTTACTGCGCATGCGCATACCCTTTAAAAAAAATAAAAATAAAAAACCTCCTCTCCCCCCTCTCTCTCCTCTAGGCATCCCTCCCCGCGGCAACCACACCCTCACTGCGCATGCGCCTCCCCTCCTCTCTCCCCTCTTACACCCCCCCCTCTCTCTCCTCTAGGCATCCCTGCCCGCGGCGTCCGCACTCCCCACTGCGCATGCGCGTCCCCCCTCTCTCTCTCCTACGCTCCCCCCCCTCTCGCCTCGCGACGTCGACGCAGGCAGCGTCTGCTAGCGAGTTTCTTGGTTGAAAAAACCGACTGCTCGCGCTGCACAACCGTTCACTGGCCACCCCGTATATATGGCAATGAATCTTGACCTCCAAGATGGTGCCGGTGGGAGATTTCACCTGTGCGTTGTTGAACAATAAAAATTCGCAGCGTGCGCGTTAACTAAAAGCGGAGTGCGGGTCTCTGTGTCCAGTCGGAGTCTTCTGTCTCTCATTGCCCATTAGCAGCGATTGGCATGTTCCAGTAGGAAACACTGCTCCATCACTGCCTGCTTTTCGCCTCCCCAGTTTTCTCTCCTGCGCAGCGCTGCGATGAGCGCCAGCGTCAACGCCGCCGCCAGTGTAAGCGTTAGCGCCCGCTGCTTCACATCTACACATGGTTCCCTTTAGCGGGGGATGGTGTAATTTTTGGACTTGTTTTTCTGCCCACGGAGATGAAATCATCGAACCATTGTGGGTAAGAGGTATACAACTTCGCTGTAAAAAGACTGGGAAGATAAACTGACGCCGGGGCCTGCCTTTTTTTTTTCTTTAATAATAGGCAATTTCCGTCAAGAAGACACATTCGTTTGCTTCTATTAACCGCCTGAGGCAACATGAACGAATGTTCATCGTAAAAGCATGGTTGAGTTAATTACGATATAGAAAGAACAAGGTACTCACCACATTGCACCCTTGTTTTCCTCGCTTCCGTGATGAGTTCATATGGATAGTACGGAATTTGGCGCCTTGCGAGTTGAGTCTGTCGAAGAACTAGCAAAACAACAAGTGTGAAACATCACAGGAGCCGTCATTTATACAGGCATTAGACTGTACTCTGCACGGTCGCGCGACTATCCGAAAACACGGACCTGGCCAGGCCGATGGTGCGTGCCGGGCAATGTTGTAAGACGAAAGCCTTAGGTGCCTCATCAAACGTGAAAAATCACGGTCGGTGGCATTGGCGTCCTGCGTTGGCGGCGTCAACACCGATTGATGCTAAAATAAGCACGTGATGACGTCATCCTATGATGTCACAGATCGCCGCAATTGGTTACGTCATCACGAAGTAATGGCGTCATCGCGCTCGGTGTAATGTTGACGAATCACGGAGGCAGTGCAAAAGCAAGTGAGGTGCAAAAAGCTTTTGGAGGTGGGCGGGCGAGGATTAATACACAGACTGAGAAGAAAAAGGAGATGGCTTTTTTTCCTTCGACTCGTCTTACGCGAATGCATAAGGGAGACTGCGAAAAAATATTTTCACGGCTGCCCGGGCTCGGGCTTGAAGCTCCGAGGTTCGGACCCGTCCGGGATTGAGGCCGTAGTTTCGGTTAAGGTCGGGCTTGGTCATCGCTACATTTTGACGGTGACAAGCACATGGTACCCACAGCAAACTTTGCTATGAACAGCTCAGTCAAGTTTTGTCCGTGCGCGTCACGAAGAGCTGATAAGCTGTGCGCAAAGTTGCCACCTTCGAAAGCTCCCGTCCTCACTCGCGAAGTACATCAACTGGGAGAGACTCAATGATGTCACCCCTCCTCCTATATTTAGGAACCTCACCCTAAGCCGATCCCAAGAAATATTAATAAACAAAGTCCTTGCAAAGGCAGGCACTACCTCTCACGTAATAGCAGACTCTTGCTGACCGGAACAACGAATTGACACCTCTGCCCCCTGCATATATACCTATTGCCACTCCCAATGCAAGCCAAGATGGAGCACCTCATTCTACACTGTCCTATTGTACATAGTCGTCGAAGGAACTTCATTTTTCTACATCCCGATTTTGAAGCAGTTAAAATGGACATACGAAAGCGCCCTGATCACCTTGTCACATTAGCCCACTTCGGATTGACTAGCGGCTTGGCGTGCGTCATTTAGTGCGTACCTAGCACACACACACACACACACACACACACACACACACACATATATATATATATATATATATATATATATATATATATATATATATATATATATATATATATATATATATATATATATATATATATATATATATATATATATATATATATATATATATATATATATATATATACTTAGCATGTTGATGCTGATTAAGGATAGCTGGCATAAATCAAACGCCCCGTTTGGATCACATACGCTTCGTCCCATGAGGAGCCGCCAGATGCAGCGCAAAATGGCCACGCGCAGCCTGTTTTGTGCGTGAGACACTAACACGTGTGTTAACACGCGCTGGTGTCTCAATCTGCTATATGGCTCGAGAGCTGCATGTGACTGCCGTAACAACATTGCAGTTTACAGAAATAGTATACTTCTATTGAAGACGGCGTAGGCCAAAAGATATTTCTTTGAACAAATATCTGGCTTAAAGAAGACATCAAGTTACGAATTTCCGTGCCTACGGACGTTCTCTTACCTCGACCCACATGCTCCCAGTGGGTAAACGTCAAGAAGCTTTTCGCGCCGTAATCGCGAAACTGCAACGAACCCCGAAAATAGGAGGAGGAGAAGTTGAGGAGAGGAATAGACGGTATTTCGGCAACCCTAAATGGGAGCACGTCTCAGCGTCGGCAGTTGAATGGGCAAAGGGAAATAAAGATGGAAAGAGCAGAAGAGAAGAGCAGGAGAGTGGGGTCCATGGCCGAGGACGCGGCGGGTGGCTTCTACAACCAGTTGTCCCGTCCAGTGTCTCCAGGGAAGTGAACCACCTTCAATATCTAGATGTGGCGGGGGGGCAGGAAACAGCAGGTCCCGTTGTGTAGCCCCGGGCAGGTTGAGAGCGCGTACAGGGTGGGTGGGCCCTTGTCAACTAGTCCTGATGACGCCTGGAAGTGTTTTGCAGACCACTGCTTAAAGAGAGATGTTTTTAAGTGGACTTTCACTAAGAGTCATTCAACTCATTACTCTCATCACTCCAACACGCCTACTCCTTTATCGCTACCACTCCAATCATTCGTGTCCTATTTGCTCATGTACGTACGCAAACGTAGAACACGTCCTCTTCTCATTCCCCGCTGCCCTGCAATCTCCTCACTATCCGAACTCCCCACCTCCCCAATGGCAGATGTGGTTGGCGTCGGTGGCCTTCGCCAAACAGCTGGTCATGGTCCTCCTGACGGAGGAATATCTATAGGTCTTAGTCTCACCTCTACTAAAGTTGTTTCCCTCTCTCTCCGATGAGAGCAGCTCGCCGACTGCCCGCAATGTGAGCTGCAGCCATGCGATGATGGCGTCTTACGGATCATCCCGTATTATCACCATCTGCTCGTCAACAGCCTCCTAGCAGGGAAACAAGATACGCTCTGGAAGCTGGACCCGGTAGCACCACAGTGGCACAAACCTACAGGATAGGGGGTGATGCAGGACGCAGTGCACTGGAGGCAGCCGGTGCATACGTGCGGGTGGCTGTGCTGGCAGGAGGGCTCGATAAATTAGGACTATTCTCCTCCTGTTTCATAGCGTGCAGAGATCGCCTTGATGGTGTACCATAGAGGAGGCCATGTCGATGGCCGACTTGCGTTCATCTTGCTATTTACGGCAGGCAGGAGTGTTGCAAGGTGGTTCTGACAACGGTTTACACATCGATCTTTGCCGCTGCAACTCTCTGTTGAGGGATGGCTCCAACCGCAGTGTAGGCAGGAGTTGGGGCGCCTACAGGCGGCTGTTGCATGGCCAAGACGGCCATCCTACCGGCACTGGAGTGGGTGCGGCCAGGCTTGGCGCACCTGACACCGCAACTTCAAGAGGCTCACGCGCTTTGGCGAGACAGGGCCGGGAAAATTACCGTCCCTGTGCTTCCGGTCCTGGCAGCAGACATCGCCTGGACGCTCGATTCCATAGACTGAAGCAGCTCGTCGTCTGCAGGATCACCATCCACATGTGCAGGTACACCATGCTGCAGTGGCGTAGCCAGGGGTGGTGGCACCCCGGGCCCGTGCCCCGCCCCCCCCCCCCGAAAAGATTTTTTCGCCATGACATACAGAGCAAAAAATGACCATTTCAAGGAGGTGACCCCCCCCCCCCCCCGAAATTAAGGAGGTGCCCTCCCCGAAAAAAATTTCTGGCTACGTCCCTGCCACGCTGTATACTCGATCAGTGGGAGCACGGACGGATACTGGGATGCCGCAGAGCTCTGTGACACCGAGAAGCTCCTCCAGGCTTTCAGGGGAGCACACGTGATTTGCTACAATATTGCGACGGCTCTTGACGCGCACCTCGATGACACCGGGCAGCGCAGACAACGCAGACGCCAGCGAAAAGCACCATCCCTGTAGGGAGGCGTTGTTCGGTGCTGACGGTTTGACAATACGGTCCTTGCTACGGCCCGCTAAGCGGCAATAACGGGAGGCGAGGGGAAGGGCCTTTGCAGGTCGGCGGCAGCCCCTTGAGCAGGCCCGTCCGCTCTCTTCGAAGCTGCTGGCGGCTGCTGTATTTCGTCATTTAGAAGATTGCTGTTATTGGCTGATAGCTGACATAAATCAAGAGCGCCGTTAGGATCACATACGCTTCGTGCCACAGGGTTTCGCGAGAAGAGGCACGACATGAACACGCGCAGTCTGTGTTGTGTGTCAACGTTGTTAACGTATGCGCTAGTGTCTTAATCTGCTATATGGTGCGAGAGCTGCATGTGACTGCCGCAACAGAATTGCAATTTCCATGAAAGGCACAATTGCATTGAACGAAGCCTAGGACGAAGTATATTCCCTAGAGCAAATATCTGGCTTGAAGAAGACATGAAGTTACGAATTCTGCGCCTGAGTCCCTTTACATCCACCCGCATTCACCCAGTGGGTAAATGTGAACAAATTTACTCGCATCGCATTCGCCAAGCTAGAACAAACCGCGCAAATACATTGATTCGTTCACCTCTTTGCAGTCCTTCCCGTGCTCGCCAATGGCCACCGTTTACCGGTACAAATACATTTGAAAGACGTACAACAGTACATATAAGAAAAAAGGTCAACCAGCTCTGCTTAGCGAACACCGATGACACCGCGAAGCTGGTGGCGTTCCGTTCGTCAGGCATTTTTATGTTTTGCGAGAATTTCAGATATGTTGTATCACTGCCCTTTATTAAACACTCGTTGTTAAGGCTTTGAACTGGTAGCGTAGTTTCATTGCATCTTGGCCATACCAACCTTCGCTTAAGATACTCCGATATGTTATATCACTGCTCTTTAATAAACACTCTGTGTTGAGCTTTGAGGTGGTAGTTAAGCCACCACCTATTTTAACCACAAAGTATCACGTGACAGTGATGTTGCTGTGGTAAAGCGCAAGCCATTTGTTGGAGTGATTGTTGTCTTCTTTCTTTTTACTGGAAATTGTGTGTGGTAGGATTTACTCAATTTCTGTGGCAAATACGCGTTTATGATGATGATAGTTTTCAGATAAGCCAAACAGATTTCTGTGGCACATACCCGTTTTTTTTTGGGGGGGGGGGGGGGTGCTGACTGTTGCCCTCACTTTTAGCGGACAGTGGTGAGTAGTTGTATCTAATGTCTGTGTCATGTACCCATTTATGATATACACAAGCGCTACCGCGGATCCCGCACATGAAAGGCTTGACCAAGAAAAGTTTCGCTGTTAAAAAAAAACGAGCACGAGACAAGTCGTTGCATAATATACGCTGCTGTAACCATGCAAAATGACGCTCACATTGGGGAGGTATATGTTTTATTTTGATGACTGTCCAGAGAAAAGAAGTGATGAGTTGGACAGCTGCATGGACTTTGCAGTAGTGCGCAAAAACGTTCGAAGTTTTCGCCAGTGGCAGAAGTCTAAGAAAAACGAATATCCCCCGCCTTTCTCAACTCGTAAGGCCACATTCTGTGGTCCCTGTGGCTGCCGCATACAGGCAGAGAAACTTCAGCATGGCGGGATATGGGATGGAGCAGCGCTGGGTGTGCTTATAAGGCAGAGGTCTTATGATAACTTGCTATTTTTCACAGTAACACGTGATGACCATAAACTCAAAAATATGCCGCAAAACACTTAGAGCATGTAAATACTATCTGTGGCGTGATATAAGAAGCATGCTATTCCGATCAGTTTTTTTCGCCTATTCATACGTCGTTCCAGTACTACACGCGGGGAACGCGGTTCATTTAGCTCAGTATATTTACAAATGTGAGGACGTTGTGAAACATAATACACTCCCTGTAACTCTTGGAAGACTAATGCTTGCTTCAAATTCTGTAACGCATGAAGTTATACGATGCGCACCATTTTTCTTGCAAGACACAACTAGCAGCAGTGCGAGAGACACGCAATACGCTATCTTAACGTTCTCCCTCGATAAGATTGCTTCAACCCCCCCCCCCTTCCTCGATGCTTTCAGCACCTGACGGAGCGTTGCGATTCCTCCGGAATCCGCCCACCATTGACCCAGTGACAATATCAGCTGCACTAACTGACGATGTCACATGACGACGTCATCGTGACATTATATCACATGATAATTTCATCGCACGGCGTCCTTAATGGCGCAGGTAACGAGGGTTTTTGCGCCCCTGCATTCACCTCTAACGTTTTTATCGAGGGGCCGTGCAACGAGACAGCTAAAGATTTCGCCCTAATAATATTTATTTCGCCCAGTATTTCACTTCCTATGGCAAGGCTCTGTTACTCTAAGGACCTGTACAACAAATCCAGAAGGGCGTACGATTTGGATTTCTTGCTTGAGCAATGCTGTGAGTTACGATAAAGACCGCCCATGAAAGCAGAAAGTAAGAAACAAGAGCACTGTATTCTCTGTCATCCCTGTTTCTATTGCTCTCTCTATTCAAATTAAAGTAATACATCAAATCATTTTGCCTGTTACAATGGCCCCTCCTACGGAATGCTCTTGACGATTCCCATCTGTACCACCAGCAGTAAAAAATGCAGTGCTCGAGCAAACACGTATGAGTCGTAACCCATGTGGCCTGATTAAGCGAATGTGCAGTAGAATTGTCACGGCCGTGCATTATCAAAAGGTGCAAGTTCCTTTGGACGTTGATTGATTGATTGATTGATTGATTGATTGATTGATTGATTGATTGATTGATTGATTGATTGATTGATTGATTGATTGATTGATTGATTGCATATATACATACCTTCTAGTTCACCCTGGACTCCAATCCGCGGGCGTGTCCTATCGTAGGCACTGGCCTCGGCGTTGACGAACTGCGAGAGCAGCGCTACTGCGAACCCCGTCAAAGCCAAGGCGAACAGCAATCCGCGACCTCTGACCTGCACAACCAGGGAGAACGAAGGCGGACGGACGGAGCCGAGGCGAGCGTTAAGAGCAGGCATGTCTTCCATGATTCAGCTTCGATTTCACTACGCGAGAAAGACGTCGTCACTGAAGACGATGATGATGATAATATCGCCACACCCCGTGGCACGTACCCACAACGAGCTAGAGGGCAATAATCTCTTTCCTGCCATTTCAGCTAAAGTTTCGAATGACGTAATGGTAACGAACAACTTATAAATCACATTTTGCGAGTGACGTGAAATTCGGAAGAGACAGACGACAGATTTGCAGTTAACTGCTACAGAAGAAAAAACAGATAACCGATGGAACTGACTGAACACAACTTTATTCGGTCCTGTACAACGCGACGGGGTCACCGGAAATTCCTACAAAGCACTGTCTTAAGCACTAACATTACATTTTTTTTCAAATTGGCAAATTAAATAGTGTGTTTAATTGGCTTCGTGGTTCATGAATGATGATGAAGACAGGGCAGGATACAGCGATGTGTCCTGTGTTGACTTCCCCATTTTTGTGCTTAATATAATAATAATATCTGGGGTTTAACGTCCCAAAACCAGGATTTTTGATTATGAGAGACGCCGTAGTGGAGGACTCCGGAAATTTGGACCATCTGGTGTTCTTTAACGTGCACTGACATCGCACAGTACACGGGCCTCTACCATTTCGCCTCCATCGAAATGCGACCGCCGCGGCCGGGATGGAACCCGCGACCTTCGGGTCAGCAGCCGAGCACCGTAGCCACTGTTCCACCGAGGCCCTTTTTTTTATCTTTTTTTTTTGTGTGTGTGTGCTTGTCTGCATCATTAGGAATTGCATTATTATATGATTGGCTCCTTTGACAATAACATTAGGGGTATCACAGGCGTCTCTGCGTCGAAATTCCAGAAATGAAGCAGGGCAAGGAAGGGCGAGATAGATAGATAGATAGATAGATAGATAGATAGATAGATAGATAGATAGATAGATAGATAGATAGATAGATAGATAGATAGATAGATAGATAGATAGATAGATAGATAGATAGATAGATAGATAGATAGATAGATAGATAGATAGATAGATAGATAGATAGATAGATAGATAGATAGATAGATAGATAGATAGATAGATAGATAGATAGATAGATAGATAGATAGATAGATAGATAGATAGATAGATAGATAGATAGATAGATAGATAGATAGATAGATAGATAGATAGATAGATAGATAGATAGATAGATAGATAGATAGATAGATAGATAGATAGATAGATAGATAGATAGATAGATAGATAGATAGATAGATAGATAGATAGATAGATAGATAGATAGATAGATAGATAGATAGATAGATAGATAGATAGATAGATAGATAGATAGATAGATAGATAGATAGATAGATAGATAGATAGATAGATAGATAGATAGATAGATAGATAGATAGATAGATAGATAGATAGATAGATAGATAGATAGATAGATAGATAGATAGATAGATAGATAGATAGATAGATAGATAGATAGATAGATAGATAGATAGATAGATAGATAGATAGATAGATAGATAGATAGATAGATAGATAGATGTAGTCGGGTACAACTTTAGAAGGCAGCGGCATTTTCCCATCAAAGGCGGATGCACACGAACCTCCACCAATAGGCGCGCACTTCAGGTGACGTGATGAGCCGGACGGCCGGTGACTCCGCCGACGGAGAACATGCCGCCATCGTTGCTGCCAGCTCAGCGCGCAAACGGCCGGTCGTTGGCAGGACGTTGCTCTTTTTTTTTTTTGTCTTTTCTTTTTTTTTCTTTTTTTTTTTCGTGCGGGACTATAGATACGCTCAAACTGTTTTTGGTTCCCTAATAAATTCGTCGCATTTAAAATGATGAATGAATGTGATGGTAATATGTTCATTTAGCCTTGAAGTGGGGCTTCGCAGCAGTGAGGATTTTTTTTTCTTTTTTTTTTTCGGCCTTGTCAAAACTACGGAAAAATTGAAAGTGTACCAACACGCCGCGACAGGTGTCACTTTTGCACAGGGCCCCGGGACGGATATACACAGATGTATGGCCACTCTGTAGACACTATGCTCGGCCAACACTACGACTTTCACCAAAGAACAATCGCAACATCCTACTCCAGTAAGCGAAGGTCGCACACGTTACAATAAATCTTATTTTATAGGGTGCTCGTAAAGTCGCTCATCAAACAATGAATGGCCAATAACCACCAGTTTTGGTTTACTGGCATCATGTTACAGCTTCATGTAGTCTTCGGTTATAATGTCAGGATTAGTATGTCCTCCTTTGTTGTCGACTGTAAAATAACAGAAAACGCCGATCAGTTGACATCAAGTACTTTATACAAGTGTATGTTTATTTAGTTAGTTAGTTAGTTAGTTAGTTAGTTAGTTAGTTAGTTAGTTAGTTAGTTAGTTAGTTAGTTAGTTAGTTAGTTAGTTAGTTAGTTAGTTAGTTAGTTAGTTAGTTAGTTAGTTAGTTAGTTAGTTAGTTAGTTAGTTAGTTAGTTAGTGTAAAATGCTGGGTACACAATAACCCTCTCCCATTTAATAAAATCTTATGCTTAATTTCTCATTGCAGCCTTAAACATTTGCACAGCGGTTACTTCGTCGATAAGGCAATATTTGGCCTGACTTACGTAGAGAAGGCTGCGCCTGAATTCGTCAGGGCACTTTGTATGTTCCTGTGTTCCAGTTCCGATTTTCGGCGCCTCATTTCCACGTTTTCCTAGCAGCCTAAATTCAAGCGCTGCTTTAAGACTCTACCTTAATGAGAACGAATCTGTTAACCAGAGATACCTTAATATATTAATTATAGATCTATTTATTGTTACAGCTGAATGTACACTCTTATGTTTTGTAATAGGCCATCATGGAGCTTCAAATGCGTATTTTCGCACACTTGTTTTTCGTGTCTTACTCAACCTAGAACGAAGGAAAGAAGCGGAAATTTTAAGGGATCGTTTTTCTTTGTTAGACACTATATTGATGAGAACTAAGAGACAATAATGACAAGTAGAGTATAGGGAATGTTATAAGTGGTAAATATAATGTAAATTGTAACAAAGAAAAGTGGACGAAAAGATAACTTGCCGCGGGCAGGGACCGAACCTGCGACCTTCGAATAACGCGTCCGCTGCTCTACCAACTCAGCTACCGCGGCGGCCATAGCGAGGGTCTCATTCTGGCAAACTTGATGCTTTCAGGTAATATTGCGAGGGATTATTGGTCACCTCATAAGATCACGTGCTCGTCATAACATCGAGTGCTACGTGACGCCAACAGGCAGAAAAAGAGTGTTCCACACTCGCCGTCATGGCTACTGGCGGCGCTGACTGACACTCCCACGTTTAAATGTACACATACACACCATAAAGTTGCCGGAGGGATGGACAACGTGGTAGCTCAGTGGTAGAGTATCGGACGCGTTATTCGAAGGTCGCAGGTGCGGTCCCTGCCCGCGGCAAGTTATCTTTTCGGGCACTTTTCTTTCTTGCCATTTACATCACATTTACTACTGATAACAGCCCCTATACCTTCCTTGGCATTATTGTCTGTAAGTTCTCATCAAACTAAAATGGAAAGTTCTAGCCCTAACATGTTGTCACTACATTCATTTTGCTTTCATTTTGAATGTTACCATTTCTTTTAATCTTGCAGCATTCTCTCATTTTGAATGTTACCATTTCTTTTTTAATATTGCAGCATTCTCTAACGAACCGCCTTATTTCATATGTAAAATGGGTCCATTGTTGAATGCTGAAACTTTTGAGTGTTCTCCTTGCTGACAAGTAAGGTCAATCGAACAGCGTCTAAATAACGTTTTGTTTTTATTCATTTTCTTCACTTTAGATTGGCAGAGCTTCTTTTTTGTATATACGGAAGTTTGAATGATGTAAACAACATAAGTAATCACAGTGAAAGAAAATCTAACGTCAGAGGACTGCAAGCGAATGTTTTCAGCTCAAGGCGCCATCACTCGTCCGTCTGGCTGGACTCATGCGCACTTACAGAGATCCAAACACGTGAAGCTACGTGGCGTTCTTTTCCCGTCCAACTTTAGATGGCATCCTCCTATTCGTGAGCGCAAAGAATTCGTACGCGAAAAAAGAAGTTTAAGGAATATCGCCAGTTCTGCAAAAGCGTCCGAGAGAATGGGCACACATCAGAGGTCATTGCTATCGTCATGTTTCTCCACCAAGTGAAAGAATCGAACCTCAAAATCCTTGAAACGGTCCGCAGCCTTCATTAGAGGGATTGTGCTGTTCGTGACGTATATTTTTATAATGAGGATATTTTGCAACTCTCGTTTTATTGCTGTTAGTTTTGCAGAGAATGGAGCTGACATCCAGCGCAGTTATAGAGATAAAATTCTTCATTCTGCATGTGAAATGCTGTTTTTTTTTTTGTTTTATGTAGAACTGTCGAGAAAATGTGGGATGGATCTCCCGCAATTAATGCTCCGAATTAAAGAGAAACTGCAGTTTTGTCCCACATCGCGGAAACGGAGCACAAATTAACAACCAGGCTGCGTTGTTGGAAGATGTATGATAAGAACTTCAAATGCCTATGATTGAACACTACACCTCACGCTGTTTTTCGTCTGCTACAAAACCGCCATTCAAGGTCGCTTGATGACGCTCGTCAAGACAACATCGTTAGCGCTGAAACATGCAACAGCAGCATCGCTATGATCCACATAAATTTCTTATACTTGTTTTTCTAATCATTCATCCAGCCTAAAAATGTCCCCTGCCTGTCATGAGCTACACAACGAAGCTGTCATGAGAAAATCCGTAACAGGGGTTGTGTGCTCGAGCCGACGTTTCGACAAGTGGGCTTGTCTCCTTCAAAGCTAGTCTTCTTCAAGACTACACAGCCAGGCTGTGTAGCTCACGACAGGGAGGTGAGACTGAATTTTTCACGAAAGATACAGAAAGGCAAAGAATTTTCATGAAAGATAGACACAGAAAGTACCTTTTGAATTAAGTACGTGATCCTTGAAAATTGTCCATTTAACCAGCAAGCGTCCTTTTAAAGCATTGTTCGTTTCGCGACGCTTTAACGTACCAGTGGTCAGTAGTGTGGTTTGCACAATTTCTGTGACACATACGTTTTTGCCTGTGGACAACTCCAGATTTTTAGTGCACCAGTGGTCAGTAGCGGGACTTGTTCAATGTCCGTGGCACACACATGCGCTACCGTCTTTGTGCTTACGCACAGATGTTTCGCCTAGGCATATACAGCTTTTCCGTTAAAATTTTCCAGGAGCTTTGTGCGCGGTCATTTAACTTTCAGCACTAAATAAAATACAGCGACACGTAACCTCGAAACACCAAAGAGAGGTAGAGGTACTCACACACACAAACTGTAGAACCAACACTGTCTTCGCACCGAGCGGAATGAAAATCAAAGTTGTTCCAATCAGACAATACCGAGCAGTTCTGGTCGCTCTCGCTGGATGAAGAGTAAAAAAGGAATCGCTTACGATTAACTGCAAAAACAAGAGAGCTACATAATGCATACTTTCACTTAAATCTTTTGTCAGAGAACGTTGCAATCCCATAGTAGCATTTTGCTTCCTGAATTAAAAATATCTGAGATATTACGTGCCAGAACCTAGAAATATGATTATGAGGCACATTGTAGTGGCCAGTTCCGGAAATTTCGACCGTCTGACGTTCTTTAACATGCACTGAGGTCGCGCAGTAGACAGGACTCTAGCATTTCACCTCCATCTAAATGAGACAACAGCGGCCGAAATCGAAATCACGGCTTTCCGGTGCAGCAGCCGATCAGCGTAACCACTATACCGCCGAGGCGGACTTTCCTTCTACTCTCTCAAGGTCATATAGGCTATACAGCAGGGGTCTCAAACACGCGGCCCGCGAGGCTCAAGTTTGCGGCCGCGGCCCGCACATGACTGTCTTCGTCCCATATTGTTTTTATTTTTTATTAAATACGTTCACGAGTTACACAGACATGACTGGGTTAAGGCATTGTCCTCGTGAGGTATCCCATGTGTTCACCTTGTTTTGAAACACAACCGTGAAACAAAAAGTAAGTTTTAGGATCCGCGTCCAGATTTGAGTCATTTTCGAGATCGGTACTAAAGCGTTGTTGGAATCCTCGCACCCAAATTCAGAATCTCCTTCAGAAATGCCCCCTACATTAGAGATGGGAAGCTTTCTTTCAAACAGCAACGCTTGCTGGTAGATTGTACAACTCTTCACTCTTCCTCCCCCCCCCCCCCCCTTCCCGCTCCTACCTTCTTCACTGCCCCGGCCCTTGCGACATGAAATTGCGTGACTGCGGCCCGCTGGCTAAGGTGAGTTTGTGACCCCTGCTATACAGCGTATTTAAAATGAGAAAAGTCGCTGCCCTAACACCGGAAGTGCAACGAATTGGCTGCCACAGCAAGGCTTACCGAGACCCTTCGTCACCTTGGACAGTTGTAACTAGACACGCAATGTGCAGGTGTACACCCACAGAAAACGCACGGTAATTGCTGCAAGTATGAGCGAGCAGCGCAGTGGTAGCTGCCGGACGTCTGGCAATGTTGGCATGCAGACCGCCGGATTATGCAGAACATCTTAAATTAATGTTGGCCTGGCGCTCACTACTGGGGCAAAAATCAGCGGAAATATGTACTTATATATATATATATATATATATATATATATATATGAAGAAGAAGTTGTTCTTGGATCTAGTAGAAACAATACTTCGAAGTAGAGGACGTGCAAAACGAAAACTTGGTTTATTTTTCGGACGTTTCAGCCGGGGCCCGGCCTTCATCAGAGAAAACAAGATACAGAAATGCGCTCTTCTTAAGTAGACACGGGATATCAGGGGCCCCTAACACGTGGGTATTATCACTATCACACACACTATTCACTGCAGTATCGCTACTAATGCACGGTGACAAGAGCATGTCACTGCAAAGTCATGTAAACATATCACTGGAGCATCCATAAAGCAGATCGCGCGAAGAAAAAAAAATAAATAAAAAGCGGCAAGACCGACAGACCAAGAAAATACTTCTAGCAAACGCATAGAGCAAATCACGAATAAATAAATAAATAACATAATATATATATATATATATATATATATATATATATATATATATATATATATATATATATATATATATAGAGAGAGAGAGAGAGAGAGAGAGAGAGATTGCGTGAGCACGACTTTGATGCCAGCAACGGATGGTAGAGGGCCGGCCGTCTTTGTTCACCACTGAGGCGGCCCAGCGTAGCTTTTACTGTGTGCCTACTTCGCTTAGCAGGTAACTGTTTTCTGGCGAAATCAATTATATGGACACTTCCGGCAGGCCTTTGCCCTCGCCATCGTTGTCATGTTCCGCATAAAGTGCGAATCGATAACATCAGCGCACACATCATATGTTCTACGCGCAAGTGAAAGTTCCCGAGCGCTTGGGACGAACACGGCTGCGGCACAAATGCGGCGAGCCGGCCATTTCCGTCGCACAAAGGGCGCCTGCGACAACGTCACCCCGCGTGCGAGGCCTGCTGGCAATGGCTCCTCAAGCAGATAGGGAACGCCCTGCCCGTCTTTCGTAAACAGGGTAAAGAGGGGAACGGGAGCCGGTGAGGGGGTGGGGGAGGGGGGGGGGGAGTTTGGAGGGGCTGCGTTGCTTGAGCAGCAAGTGCGAATTTTGATCATAAGGGCGCAGTCACGAGCGCTGGCTCGCGCGCTGTCTCGATATACATCAGAAGGACGGCTCGTATGCGTGCTGTGCTCTCACCGCCTACTTCGCGTTGAGACGACAGAAAGCGTGAAAGCCGCCTCCGGCCGCATTTCCATACACCCGCGTTTGGTCAAATTGCGTGAGAGTGTATTCAAAAGACTTAACTGCTAGCCTTACTTCGTATAACATTCCAATTTGTTGCCATCGTATTCGTTGCTTCGCGCTTGTGGGGAAATTGTAATTTTTTTCGTTGCAAAACAGTCTCTAAGAAAATCCTCTACCCCCCCCCCCCCCCCCTCCCCAAGAGTGCGAGAAGTGCACGTGCAGTCACCGCGCCAACGTCTTTGTCCTGCACAGCTAACTCGTGGCCACAAGAGTTTTGAGGTATTTGCCATTACTGCCGTGGTTCGAAAACGCAGGCGCCGTTATCTCAAGAAATGTCGCTTCTGTACGACCAGAAAAAAATGTTAGTGCTTCCGCTAAAATAAATATTGAGCTTGAGGTCAGCTTTAGACGAGGTAAAGTGACGTCACAAAATGTGATTCAGGGCTCAGAATAAATTCGTCGATTTTAGACAGTTCACCCGCCTTTGATTAATTCGCCATCAGCGTGAGCGTTAGAACGACCTGTTAAGCCAATACATCAACAAAAAAAAAAAAAAAAAAAAAAAAAAAAAAAAAAGCAAGTAATTGCCCACCTCTGGGATACGTTGACCCAGAGAGCTGAATGAGGCCTGGGAACCATGTACATTATGAAGTAGTTGTTTACAATGTCCTCGTATTCTTCTTTTTTCAGACCACTTGGAAGGACGTCCATGCCCAGTTTGGCGCACTCCTTTGCGGATTCCGGAAAGTTCCCTCCGACTTTACTCACGCAGACTGGGCGCCGGCCCCACAGCGCCATACTCTCCTCCTCTGTTCATCCGAAGAAATAAGAAGAAAAAAAATGAAAAATGCCGAGATTACCAGAAACATCGCATATTTTGAAGAATGTCCTGAACAGCAACTAAATATATCGCATAGTGAGTACTTGCCGCAATCAAAGCCATGAGTCACACGTGGCTTGTTTTTCACGCCTAGAAGTAGAATCAAAATTATTTATTGATCTTGATGTTGCAACCAACTGCGTTTATAAAACCTCGATTGTTTACATAAGGAGGTTGTCAGAATCATTTACGTTCACGAACTTTCGCGGGTGTATGCAAAGAAATCAATTGACATATTTAGAGTTATTCAGAACGACTGGAATCGGACCCAGTGTTCTCCTGTTCGAGAGAATGAGTAACATTTCAAAATAAGCGTTGCAATGGATCAGCGGCCGATAATGCGCCACTGTTTTATTTGCCCGAGGTCATCCAAATCATCCTTCCAACAGTTGCTGAAATTTAACTTTCTCTTTAGGAGGTATGAAATTTCTCTCAGTAAAGATTATCTCATCATTTCTGGCGTTTCACACAACGTACGTACGTTTGCTTGGCACAGTGCATTTTCTAACGTATCGGCTTGTGGGTCAGCCTTTGTCAAACTGTCAGAATTTCCGCTTGAGGATAAGTTATGCCGTGTTAAACATTCGTGAGCGAAATTTGAGCTTAACATAGACTCCGTCGTGAATGTTCAACACACCAGAATTTCGTACAAATGACATTAGAGCCCTCATTATTGTTGTATTGCATACAGCTCTCATGCCAGACTATTCTGCTGAGCTGATTAAGCTTTGTAGCCCTCAGTTTAGTAAATATAATTATGCAGTTGCACTCAACGTGAAAGCCGTAGGAAGTGCAGAGCCGTGATTCGCCTGCTCTTCGGCGAAGCAGGCGTTGCGAAAGTGCAGCCTGCTATAGGCGTTGATGGTGGAAAGGAATATTACATTCGTCATGCAGTGACGCCGTCTTTCCTCCTCTCCTTCCACTCCTTTCCCTCCTTCTAAACCTCACATCACTCCTCCTCACACTCCCTTCCCTTTTTCACCCTCTTCCTATACTATACAGTACACGACTATGCTGTGCTTTACCCTACCCCACGTTCCCTCCTCCACAGCCTCACTTACCTCTCCCACAACTTGCTACACATGGCTAGCTATACTATAGATGACAATGCTATGATTTTCCCTCTCCTGTTCTCTTTTCCCTACTTCTCACCCTCACATCACTCCTCCTGACCCCCCACATCTCTTTCCCACCACCTTGCTATAGTATACTATATACGGCTATGCTATACATGGCTATGCCGTATGACCCCCCCGACCCCCCCTGAAATTTTTCAATTTTACATGCGCATATATACATTACTCACGGATTCAAACGCGACATCAAATTTTTAGCATAACGAGTGCTATGCGCCAATGCTCGAGATAACCACATCATGTAGTGACGAATCTGGTCTCTAAAGATAATGTTGGCTGTGATCCAGGCGTTCGAGTCGAAATTAAGCCGATATGACCCAAACCTAATACGACGCAAACGAAAGTATGCGCCTTACTTAGCCATGTATTGTCCTGTTTCAATACACGAGTACTGTACATGCGCACATGCAAACGCATCCACGAACGTACATAAAGTTTTGATGAACAGCTACCCCCCCGCCCTCGAAAAGTGTAAAATATTTCCTGGCAAGCGGTAGTTTCTACTCGCTTTCGGCGGCGCCCTCTTGCTCACTCTCCCAAATGCACCCGGGAAAGTTCCCCTCCCTAAGAAAAAGCCAACTTCTTGCCAGAGAAAGCCAACTTCTTGGGCTGTATCGCACTTCCCATATACCAAGTGCTTCGGCTATTTTTTTTTTGTTTGATGTAGCTGTAAATTTTTGCATACATTGACGTTAAAACATTGTCGGGTTCGAAAATAGTTCGATGTAAAGGATGGTTCGATCTACCCGAACTCGATATAGTCGGGTTTCACTGCATGTACTTCACTTCGTTCGTCTCATCGAGAGCTATCATTTATTACGCTGCATGAGCTCCCTGTTATATAGCGAAGTGGCCTAACAACAAATTTTGAATGGCCGGTTACATGTATGCACGGATTTTAAAGATGCTAATCCTGTGAGAAATCTTCAAAAACGACCATGCCCATCGTTCAAGGACAACAGACGTTACATTCCAATGTACACTAATTTAAACAATAATGCCTGTAGTGCTGCTCGATCAGGATGGAAGTTGTTCGATCATGTTTTTGGTACATACGAGTGTAATGGCTCAGTGTGTTAAGTTCATTAACGAATGGAAAATGTTAATCAATCCAGGGGTCCCTTAAAATTAGCTGTGTGCGCGTGAGAGGTTTTTACGCTGAACTTATTGCGTATACTTACAGATGTAGCCGAACTCTTTAGAACAATATCGTATAACCACCTCAGGATCAACAGCTCGAAAGATGACTGCGCCACACGTGTTGCTGCCATTTTTCCTGAAACAACAAAAGCGTAATGTGGTTTCAGAAGAGCCAGAAACGTTCCAGCACTAAGCAAGCACAAAAATTCTTAATGACAACTCAGTAAAACTCTAACGCCACACCACGACCTCAAATGATTCCTTGTACACATGTGACGAAAGAAACAGATCTCGTCAAGCCAGCTGTTTATAGGTGAGTACGGTATGAAGTGAGCGAAAGCAGATAACAAGTGTGTTTCCTTCGGTTTTGGTGGCAGCTTCGCTCGTCGACTGCATGAAAGAGTTGAAGTTTTCCAATGAAGGCTGATTATGAATTGCGATATTGAGTCACTATAAATAAGTGCATGAGCAATGTAAGATTTGAAGCAAGATCGGTCGCACAAATTACAGTGAACGCTCGTGTACTGATTAAATTTACAAACACGTTGTCTAGCTGTTCGTCTTCATGTAGGTCTCGTAGGCATTCGCACAGAGGGTGCAGCTGTTACAGCCCCTCCCCCTTCCCACCATCTTTTAAGTGCAGCATTATGGCCACGCAGGTTTCTGGTGATAATAGAGGCGGAGCAGTCACGGTTACATTACCTTCCTCTCGTGGATGAAAGCACAAGATCAATACATATGCGGTTTAAAGTACGATATGCTTCCGAATAAATAAAGATATTGAATTGGCGGTTGTCCAGTGGAGCAAACAGATTACATAGAAATACTTGGGCGCTACTCTTAGCAGTAATGCTATTTGAACAAAACACATATCAAACATGCTTCGTCGACCATCTTTCTTTTTCCTTTTGTTAAAGAAGTTAAAAATCCACGCATATCCACGAAGTGAATGCTGACGATGGAGCGAAGCACCGTGCACCGGACTCACGACGTTGCCGCTGAGCCGCTGCATGGAGCACCCTACGTGCGCTCCCATCCGTGGCTATCCATGGCGGTGTATATCAGTGACCCCTGGGGCGGCATTGTGTTATCACGGAGTTGATCGACGTGGTTGTTTTTCGCGCGGCGCCGCACAGATGGCGCACCTGCGCTTCGACTGTTCACTACGGCGCGGACAGATTGCAGACGGACGGACGTTGTGAGGTCTTAAGGTGCTTCGCCCCTAAAACCAAGTGCCATTCCACTCTGTGGGGGGTAGATGAACAGCGGCTCTGACGGGTGCAAAATCACCCGTGGGAGTTAAGGATGCGTAAGCGTAGACTATCGTTGTGTTTAGAAAAAAATTATCGTATCATAGACGGTTAGCATCAACAACAATTCAACATAACGTTTCCTCGCTAGAAAGGCGTTTACGAGAATCACAAAATTGTAGGTTGCGGCCTTCCCGATTTCTTCTTCGGCGTCTTCTTTGCAACGCTCTTCGGCCCTTTGAGCATGGAAAATGCATATTTGGCATGAAATTTTCGGACGGGGGGCAATTTTCTTGATGTTCGAAAATCCCCGCGTCTGCTTTATATCTTGTCCAGCAGAGGTTTTTAATTCCACTAGCGCGAAACACAACGAAGCCTTCATAGAAAGCGCCCTCTTTTTACATTCTATTTGCTCCGCGGACACAACGCATTTATATCGTTCACTTTCTGGGAGCGTGGGTGTCATGTCGAGTGGTTGAAACACACTAAGTCTAATAGCTGTCCGCCACGGTGGAGCTATGGTTGTGGTTCTCAGCTGCTGACCCGAAGGTCGCGGGTTCGATCCCGGCCGCGGCGGTCGCATTTCGATGGAGGCGAATTGCTAGAGACCCGTGTACTCTGCGATGTCTGCGCGTTAAAGAACACCAGATGGTCGAAATTTCCGAAGCCCTCCACTACGGCGCCACTCACAATCATACGAGGTTTTGGGAAGTAAAACCCCAGATATTATTAATGCACTAATAGCTTGAGGAGCATGGGGGGGATGGGTTCAAATACAACCCTGCGAAGGAACTTTGTTGTTATATTCCCCGGGATTTTTTGTAATGCATTATTTTCTCCCACCACGATAGAGAGGGTGCAAGAGGTTCCAGTTTAATGCTTCAATATACATCACTGCTCCCTAGGTGGCACTACTGAGCTTTCGTTCTAGGCACGCAGTGATCCGCTGGAAACTAGCCTCGCGTATAACATCTGCGCCGTAAAAGTGGCTCCTCGAGCCTAAATCTTCTGACTAATAAACTTTTTCTTCTTATTTAGAATATGCGGCAGTCATACGCGAACATTTCTCCACAAAATGATATTATGCTCCTTGAAAAGCTCTACAGTTGAAAGCACTAAGATTATTATCGAAGTCTCGACTCACTTGGTAAATTAATGAAATTACACAATAAACGCGAAGGCTTGTGAGTTGTTTAGCATTTGTTTCCTCTAAATTATCTCGGGGAAAATCACACTAAAAGTAGCGTCAAACCAGCGACTGCTAGGAAAGTCATAGTAAGTGCAGTCACTCATTAGCTTCCATATTTGCGCAAATACCTACAAATACACTTATTTTCCCGCTACAGTGGCACACGGGGATTCACTAACATCGTAGATTTTTGTAAGTGAAGATTGCGGTGCAAGACTCGACAATAATTTTATGAATGAACGGGGATTCACTACCATGGTAGATTTTTGTAAGGTAAGATTGCGGTGCAAGACTCGACAATTATTTTATTAATGATTGGGGTTATCATATATTTGTACTCTTGTTGAGGCGTCACTATTACGTTATTACATGACATCACCGCTTGATAAAACGTGGACCGAACATGGAAGCAGTGAAATATGAGGTGAGGTGCGGAAATCTTACAATGCCTCCAATCGCGGAGGCAACGCGTAACCACGTTAGCTGCAGAAAGCTATCAGAGGTGGCGAGGGGAGGATCAATACATCGACTGAGAAGGTGTTGGAATAAAACTAAAGGCTGGTTCACACCGGCGACTAGCACCGGTCGCGCGACCATTTATGACTGGCGACCAAAAAAGCGACTGAAAGCGACCGATGTTCACACCGGCAGAGACTGCATGCGTGCGACCGGAAGTCGCAAACCCAGAGAGTCACGTCCAGATCTCGTTATCAGCGAGCCAAGGGAGCGCAATAAAAAAAAAGAAAAAAAAGAAAAAGCGACGAGCCCGGTTGTAAACAAATGCTGACGTCACTTCTGGGCTTCGCTGATTGGTTCCAGCCGTCCTGCGACTGCAGTCGCGCGACTGAAAAGTCGCGCAGCGAGCGACTGAGCAAAAGCAGTCGCTTTGCGACCGAAGCGACTGTTTGCGACTGTTTGCGACCAGTCGCAAAGCGACTAACTTGGTCGCGCGACCGGTGCTAGTCGCCGGTGTGAACCAGCCTTTAGAGGGCAAAAAGTAAAGGCTGCTTCACACCGGCGACTAGCACCGGTCGCGCGACCAAGTTAGTCGCTTTGCGACTGGTCGCAAACAGTCGCAAACAGTCGCTTCTGTCGCAAAGCGACTGCTTTTGCTCAGTCGCTCGCTGAGCGACTTTTACAGTCGCGCGACTGCAGTCGCAGGACGGTTGGAACCAATCAATGAAGCCCAGAATTGACGTCAGCATTTGTTTGCAACCGGGCTCGTCGCTTTTTCTTTTCTTTTTTATTGCGCTCCCTTGGCTCACTGATAACGATATCCGGACGTGACTTTCTGGGTTTGCGACTTCCGGTCGCTCGCATGCAGCCTCTGCCGGTGTGAACATCGGTCGCTTTCAGTCGCTTTTTTGGTCGCCAGTCGCAAATGGTCGCGCGACCGGTGCTAGTCGCCGGTGTGAATCCGCCTTAAGACGCAGAACAAGGAAAGGTATGCGCACACCACAAGCGCTCACTCGCTACGGGAAGTTTATTGCACGCGTGACAAAATCACGTATAGAAAAAAGGGCCAGCATCGCGAATGTCAGAAAGAGGCACATTGAAGAAAACAATCAAAACACGTTTTTAGAATGGATTAATCAAGTTGATTTCCTTGTCATGTCACGAGAGAGAAGGTCGACTTACACTAAGTGCGGTGTTCTTTGTGACACGATATGCCTTCCGAGATTTCTCGCGTGGTCTGATTAGGGTGATGGTACAAAATGACAGTGCTTTCCAAGATTGGAGTCCTCCAGTGAATAATGAAGAAACTAGAGTGACTGCAGTTAGTTATTCGATATATGCATAAGATCGCATGGCCAAAAAATATAGGAAAGCGATATGCGGTGAGGGTTGTGTTCTCTGCACCGAATGAGCTTGATCGCATTTGTTCCGTTGTGCAAAGCGAGTCACAGGGATCTGCAGTGGGCAAAGAAAAATGCGGTCAGACACGTGTCAACTGCTTTGTAAATTGTTGTCTCGCAGTTGCAGTGGCGTAGCCAGGAGGTGACACACCGGGCCCGTGCCCCCCCCCCCCCCCCCCTCCCTCCAATTTTTTTTTTTTTTGCCATGGCAAATAAAGCACAAAATGGCACTCGACCACATCTGCCTGGCCGGCCCCCCACTAAAAATCAAAAAGGTCCCCCCCCCCCCCCCCCCCCGAAAAGAAATTCTGCCTATCATGAAGAGCTCCGTAGTCACATCCTCAGCGCTAAGGAGGAGAGGCTCGTGCAGGACGTTGTTGCTGTTGACGCTGGCTAGGCCTACGCTCCTGTGGTGTCTGATTTAACAGTTCTACGTATCAAGGCTGTCTCACTTCTTTATTATAATTGGTGGAGGTTGCTAGGTCTGCGAAAAATCCTGGAGTTGTGCAGCCGGTCCTGCCGCCATGACCTCCGAGTCTAACAAATGCCAACCAGCTCTTGCTCCCCAGGCCATCGCATGCCCCGGCGCGGTCCGTCAGCGGGGCCCTCCAATATTCAGTGACATTGATGACCACGACGTTGACGACTGGCTATCTACCTATGAACTCGTGAATGTCCTCAACAAATGAGACGAAGCCACGAAACTGGCCACTGTCGGCATTTATCTTTGCGGGATTGCTCACTTGTGGCTTCGGAACCACCAAACCGACGTTCCAACCTAGACAGCGTTCAAGACTAAGTTCAGCGAAGTCTTCGGTCGTCGTCCTGCTGTTCGAAAGCTTCGCGCAGAACAGCGCCTTCAGTCGCGATCTCAACTAACTGGTGACAATTTTACCAGTTCTATTGAGGACGTCATCGACCTGTGCAAACGCGTCAATGCGATCATGGCTGAGGCGGACAGACTCGAGCACATCTTGAAGGGAATCGACGAGAACGCATTCCAGATGCTGATTTCGAAAAGCCCGGATACTGTCGCAGAGGTTACTGAACTCTGCCAAAGCTATGGTGAGCTCCGCCGACAACTCCTCGTCCCCCGCCGTCCTGTCCCACATCAGGAATCGTTGTCCGGCCTAACTTCCTCACAAGATCCCATCCTCCTCTCGCAGATCAAAGATTTTGTGCGCGAAGAAGTTCCCCGCCAACTCTCGCTCATCTACAGCCTGCCGGAGCGCAATACGCCGCTCAGTCCCACACTGCGGCACATTATACAAGACCAAGTGTCCGAGGTCCTTCCACCACAGCTGGCGCCACCAGTCACCGCACCAGTGACGTACGCCGAAGCTGCCACAGCACGAGCACAGCTGCTCCGAGCGCCGCCTCCGTTGCCTGCTCCTGTTTACGCCACCCAGCAGCCCTTCGACCTCCAGTCTACCGAGTCGCCAATCCCTGGCCGACAGCCGACAACCAGCCCATCATCTGCTTTTCGTGTGGTCTACCCGGACACGTCGCACGCCTGTGCCTCCGCCGACCATTACACTCACCTGAAGACTCACGCGCATATAAGTACGATCACACATTCCCCTACACTTCAGACCACGAGTTGCATCCTCCGCGACAAAGCCTTCGACCAGCTTCTGACCGCCGTTCTCCTTCTCCCCGTCGTCGCTCACTCTCCCCGATGCGTCGACGCCCCACTGAAACCGACACGAAAATCTAAATGGCGCAGTTCCCGAGGCAAGAACTGCGTTATCGTCGCAAAGTACAAGCCCTCTTCTTTCTCCGCCAAATGTAATTAATGCAGTTCTGGAAGCTGTACCTGTACTTGCCGTCATCGATACTGGTGCCGCAACTTCTGTCATCGCCGAAAAACTTTGCCGCTCAATCCGAAAAGTGACGACGCCCTTCTTTGGTCCGTTTCTTCACACAGCCACAGCACAGCCCGTGCAGCCTGTGGCTGCGCGTACCGCCAGACTTGCAATTCAAGGACCCTACACAGTCGACCCTACACAGTCGAGTTCGGCGTACTTCCGCACTGTTTCCACGATATTATTTTAGGTTGGAATTTTTTCTCGCATCACCAAGCCGTCATTGATTGCGTCCGTATCGAAGTCGCCTTTTCCTCACTTGGCGATACTTTCCCTGGTGACGGTCGCCTTTCCTGCGCGAAGTTGGTCATTACTGACGACACTCGGATCCCTCCGCACGCTACTGTCTTGGCACCTGTGTCATGCTCCGCTGCATTCCCCGCTACCGCACTCTTCACGCCTTCCGCTGCTTTCGTTTATCGCCACCTTTCACCGCTCCCAATCGCTCTGCTTACCCTCCAAAATGGTGCGACCGACGTGCCTGTGGGCAATCCATTCCCATTCCCGGTACGTTGCTTCGGGGTGAATATATCGGCTGAGTGGAATCCTTCGAAACCATCACTACATTGGACGTTCCTGACGAATCATCAAAGGTCAACGCCCTCTTCTGTAGTTCCCTTACTGGCACTTCGACTGGTGACATTTTCAACCGTGTCATCGACGACTGCCTAAACCCGCCGCAGCGGCGTGAACTTTTAGGCCTTCTTGACAAGTTTCGCCCAACTGTCGATAGCCACAGCACTTCTCTAGGCCGAACGTCGACTGTGTGCCACCGGATGGACACAGGTAATCACCCACCACTACGGCAGCGACCATACCGTGTATCGCCGATTGAACGCCGCGTCATTGATGAACAAGTCGGTGACCTGCTAAAGCACGGCGTTGTTCAATCATCAAACAGTCCATGGGCATCGCCAGTCGTTTTAGTTAAAAAGGATGCCACGATATGCTTCTGCGTAGATTATCGTCGTCTAAACAACATAACATGAAAGGATGTTTATCATTTGTCTCGGATCGACGTCGCCCTCTACTGTTTACAAGGTGCAGAGTTCTTTTCCTCCCTCTAGCTACGCTCTGGTTATTGGCAAGTGCCCATGAATACGGATGATAGGCCGAAAACTGCCTTTGTTACACCAGACGGCTTATACAAATTTAACGTGAGGCCAGTCGGCCTTTGCAATGTGCCGGCAGCATTTGAGCGCATGATGGACGCTATTCTACGAGGCCTCAAATGGAACATGTGTTTGTGCTACTTGGATGATGTGGTGACATTCGCGCCCGATTTTCCCACCCACTTTCGTCGCTTGAAGCAGGTCTTACACTGCCTCAATGCAGGTGGCCTCCAACTAAACTTAAATAAATGTTACTTTGGAGCACGCAAGCGGACCATTCTCGGACATGTCGTGTCGAAGGATGGCGCTCTCCCTGTTCCCTCTAAGCTACGTGCTGTTAGAGAGTTCTCGAGGCCCGCGTCTCTAGAAAGAGTTGCGTAGTTTCATTGGGCTTTGCTCATACTTCCACCGCTTCATTCGCGATTTCGCCTATGGCACCTCTGAAAGACCTGCTTCAAAGAGACCCAAATCTATCTGCGTGGTCAGCGGTTTGCGATCATGCCTTTGCGACGCTACGTCAGCTACTCGCTACACCACCCATATTGCGTCATTTCGATCCAAGCGCTCCAACAGGATGCCACACGGATGCTAGCGTTGTCGTCCTTGCCGCTGTATTCGCCCAACGAAAGCCTGGCTACTAAGAATATGCAGTTCCGTAC
Organism: Rhipicephalus appendiculatus; assembly: GCA_030522465.1. Classification (NCBI taxonomy): domain Eukaryota; kingdom Metazoa; phylum Arthropoda; class Arachnida; order Ixodida; family Ixodidae; genus Rhipicephalus; species Rhipicephalus appendiculatus. Next base: position 34,290 of record JALIZH010014764.1, on the reverse strand, counting down.
GCGAGTCGCACTCTCACAAGAGCTGAAGCAAATTATTCAGCAACTGAGAAACAATGCCTACCGATCATCTGGGTCATTACAACATTTCGGCCTTATCTGTACGGTCGACCTTTCGATGTCGTTACCGATCCCCACGCACTTTGCTGGTTCTCCTCCCTCAAAGATCCCTGCGGACGCTCGGCACGATGGGCTCTGCGGCTCCAAGAGTATGACATCAGGCTCATCTACCGCTCAGGCCAGAAGCACGCCGACGCCGATGCTCTTTCGCGTTCGCCCGTTTCTACTGATATTGCGAGTGTCTCCATTCAAGACAACTTACTTCCGCCATTAGGATCCATCAACATGGCTTTGGGGCAGCGCAAAGATTCGTGGATAGCGTCTTTGTTGGATTACCTCTCATATGCACACACGCCCGCCATCTCGAGCGCTACGCCGACAATCCCCTCACTTCGTCATCCGTGATGGAATCATTCATCGCCGCAACTACCACTCTGACGGCCGCAAATGGCTACTTGTCATACCCAGGCAACTCCGCGCTAGCATATGTGCTGTTTTCCATGCCGATCCGCAGTGCGCACAAGCCGGTCTGTTTAAAACCTACGCCAGGCTACGTCTTTGGTTTTATTGGCGCGGCATGTACACATTCGTGCAAAAGTACTTTCGATCTTGCAAAGAGTGCCAACGCAGCAAACCAGATTTTTGCCACTCTTCTGGACCAATGCAGCCGTTACCGTGCCCAATGCGACCATTCGACCGGGTTGGAATAGGCCATTACGGTCCTCTGCCATACACATCAGCTGGAAATCGCTGGGTTATTGTGGCGATAGACCATCTCACGAGATATGAAGCAACGGACCCCACTGCCAGCCCCTCCGGCACGGGACGTTGCGCCTTTCCTGCTTCAACGCCTTCTTCTGCGTCACGGCGCATGTCGTGAACTCCTTGAGCGACCGAGGCCGCGTCTTTGTCGTGGATAATATTCAAGAACTTCTCGCTGGATGCCATGTTATTCACCGCTGTACTACCGCTATCACCTGCAAACAATCGGCTTGACCGAGCGCTTCAACCGAACTCTTGGCGACATGCTTTCTATGTATGTCGCCTCCAACCACACCAACTGGGACCGCACCAACTGGGCGTACGTTACCCTCAGCAACGTACGCCTACAATACGGCACCCCAGGCGACGACAGGCTTTTCTCCCTTCTTTTTAGGAGCGAAGCTCCTTAGGCCCGACCCCGTGGTCGCCGCCGTCGAAGCTCCCTGCAACATAGATGCGGCGCCGGCGCAACAAGACAATGAAACGCCGAGCGGTTTGGTTCTACCGCACCAGAAGTTCGAGGTTAAGTAAAAGAAATTAGCTCTGTGCACAACTGGTTATAATCGTCGTCTTCACTTTCACCACCTTTATCGTGGATTGTGAAATGACAACCTTTATTCTAGCGCACTACGGGCGCTTTCTCGAAGGTAGTAGCAGACGCTCTCCCCACCCGGCTCCGGCGAAAAAAGACAATGAAACGCCGTGCGCGGCGTTAAGTTGCCGCCGTCGAAGCTCCCCGCCGCATCACCGTTCGCACCCCTCTCCCACCTGTCTCCCTCTCCCTGCGCTGCGTGCGCCACACACTCACTCGCTCAGTCGTTCCCGCCACTGAGCGCAGTGAACGCGTTCCCCACCTGTTCCCCACCCAACCGCCGTCATGAAAGCCAGGAGCGAGATCAGGCGCATAGTCGTTTGCGTCCCATTTCTAAGGAGCTTCGCTCATCCGTTGTATTCGTACGCAGAACCGCTGGTTTTTACTCTATGGTCGAGAACCATCATCTCCGATCGACACCATTCTTCCCTACCGACCCGTCTCATCCGAGGGCACACCAGTTTGCGAAGCTGCTCGATATGCCGAAGAATGTCGGCAATTAGCTCGCACCCTTACAACACAAGAACAAGGGTTCCAGAAATTTCGGCACGACGACGGATGGCCCCGCAACCAGCTTTCGCCCAGCTTTCTTGTTTGGCTGTGGTTCCTCCCACTTCTGCGCCAGGTACCTCTTCGAAGTTCGTCAGCAGGTACCATGGACCCTACCGCGTCCTAGAGCAAACTTCTCCCGTCAACTACCTCATCGAACCCCTCACGCCCACTGTGGACCTGCGTCGACGAGGCCGTGAAACTGTTCACGTGGATCGCGTCCAACCGTATCGCGAGCCCCTTGTCCTCACGACACCTTAGAACACCTAGTTGGCTCCGTCTTCAGCGAGGGGGGAATGATGTAATGATGAACGTCCTGTGTTCTTCATAAGTCTCCGTTTTCCTTTTAGCGCTTCACCATCATGAACGTATACCAACACGCCCAACTGGCAGTTGTTCTAGATGTAATGAAGAAGTAGTGCATCATGAAGAGCTCCGCAGTCACATCGTCAGCGCCAAGCCGGAGAGGCTCGAGCAGGACGTTGTTGCTGTTCATGCTGGCTAGGCCTAGGCTCCTGTGGTGTTTGATTTAACAGTTCTACTTGTCAAGGCTGTCTCAGTTCTTTATTATAGTTCCTACAATCACATGCACATCAGCCAGTCCGGCCGCTGAATCAACACGCGCCTCAGAGAGCATCGAAATTTATTTAGTACAGCGCCGTCGTCTCATCTCGCCTTGCATTGTCAGTCATTCAGATGTATTCCAATTAGAGCTGTGCGCCGCCGCGCCGCGCCGTCGCCGTCGCTTATTTTTGCTCACGCCGGTCGCGCCGCCGCCGAAGTTTCGAGAGTGGCCACGCCGCCGCCGCCGCCTCCGCGCAATAATTGTGGCGCGCCGCCGGTACTTTTATTGCAATAGCAATTATATGGACACTCTCGGTTGCTTTTCGCCGTCATGCTCCGTATATGTTTATGTATTGTAATGACGAAGAGCGGCAACGGGCTCAGGCGCTGGCTTGAGGAAGAGAAGGAAGACGAAGTGGAGAATAAGAACAGCCGGCCTGGAGTACGGGCGTTGTCCCTGTTCTCTCTACTGTTACCCCGATAACAAGGATGCTTACCGACTCATCTCCGACAGATCGACCCCTTTCTGCAGCCGCGAGTTGAGCATCATTAACGGCCGCCTACCATACGCAAGCGAACGGCCTGACAGAGAGGTCGAACCAGACCCTACAAGCTCAACTCGCACCGTACTGCAAGAACAACCAAGCCCGGCGAGGCCGACTAGGGAAGAGCAGCTCAAAGTGGCTGCATATGCAGTTAACACGGCGTTGCAGAGTTCAGCCAGAACCTCCCCGTACGAAATCATCTACGGCCAACTACCAAAACTTGGCGCTACACTCTTCTTGGACACGCCTGTACAAGGTAATAATAATAATAATATCTGGGGTTTAACGTCCCAAAACCACCATATGATTATGAGAGACGCCTGTAGTGGAGGGCTCCGGGAATTTTGACCACCTGGGGTTCTCTAAAGTCCACCTAAATCTAAGTACACGGGCCTCAGCATTTTCGCCTCCATCGAAAATGCAGCCGCCGCGGCCGGGATTCGATCCCGCGACCTTCGGGTCAGCAGTCGAGCGCCATAACCAACTAGACCACCGTGGCGGGGCAAACGCCTGTACAAGCTGGACGTCCTGTTGCACGAGGGACACATTGCCTCAAAATACGAACTGAGGCGCGCAAGAAGATAGTGCATGCCCAACAGGCGCAAAAGCGACACTACGACCACCACCACCGTCGGGCACCGCCATACCATATCGGCGATGAGGTGTGGGTGCAACGAGGTACACCGTCTTCTTCAAAGAAACTATGCGCGAAGTTCGAAGGGCCCTTTGTTATTACCGAGCAACTGGGCGAGAACACCTGGTGAGTGAGGTCCGCGGATTCTGACTCGCGCGCAGACAAAAGGAGGCGAAATAACTTTGCCGTGCATGTGTCGCGGATGAAGAATTGTGTTCGTAAAGACATCTGAATTGCCATGATCTGTTTTTCTTTCAGAGGTGCAACTTTCGCAGTGTGGCCGAGTGTAATGAAGAGCGGCAGCGGGCTCGGGCGCTGGCTCGAGGAAGAGAAGGAAGACGAAGTGGAGAATAAGAACAGCCGGCCTGGAGTAGGGGCGTTGTCTCTGTTCTCTCTTCTTCTTTACAGTATATATATATATATATATATATATATATATATATATATATATATATATATATATATATATATATATATACACAAAATCCCCGAAGAAAGTGAGATGGCGCAAAGTGCGCGCTCGGCGCCCCACTCGTTGCGATGCGTTGGCTCCCTTGCACTTTGGCCTGCAGGGTGTAGTCGCCTTTGCCCGGGCGCGCGCGCGCTTATCTTGGGGTTGGGGGGGGATGGGGGGCAGTTTTACGTCGTGTGCTTTCGCGGGAAGGCTGCGTTTAGGTTACAGAGCGCACAAAGGTCACTTCGCTCGCTGCAGAGGCCCCGTTTCCGAAAGAAGCATGCTGTTCAAACACAGTGAAGTAACAAATGTGACACTTGTTAGTTCGCACTCGTCCTGTGTATACCATGTGCGTATGTTTCGTGCGTTCTTTGCGCTTGAGCAGTGCGCTCCAAGTTTCGATCTGCTTGCCGTTCTTCACGTGAAATGCCACTTTGTTGCTATCGCATTCATTGCTTCGCCCTTGCGGCGAAACTGTGGCTTTTTTTTAATTTGAACCCGAACGGGGAATCTGGACATAAAATACATCACTTCACCGGTGGAGGTCTTCTCGATGTATCCATGTAATGGAGTCGTCAACGTCATTTTGACGTCACGAAGCTTTGCTAACTCAAATTAGAGGAACGGAATGCTACAGATCTGCTTCAACCATAGAGGGGGAAAAAATTGGAGAGAGTGCGCCTAGCATCTATAACCCAACCTCCTCTCAAGGCGCTACCTCTTCGGGCTCGTGTCACGATTCCCGCCATGCCCTTGTTTCGTTTCCTCTTTCTTGGTGAGCTCATGGGAAGAAAAAAAATGAATATTCACGAGCGCGCGCGCCCAGCGCACACAAACCAACCTCCTCCGACGCCGCTCCCTCGTTCTCCATGCTCTGGTCACAGTTCCCAGCATGCTCCCGTTTAATTTTTTTATGGTTGCGGAGTTATTTCTCGATGTGTCCCTCTAGTGGACTGTGCATTTCCGCCGCATCTGATTGGCAGGAGTTCGGCAACCAGCACGCCCCTTGTTTCCGGTTCTTCTTCCGCAAAGTAATTTTGATATCACGAAGCTTGCACAACGCTCGACAATATTGAGAGGGGCGGAAATGTGCTTCAGCGCAACGAACGCTGCGCACAGACACCCGCTTTTGGGCGTACATCTCGGAGGCCGTGCATAAATTCTGATCGCGTAAGCCATCGAATGAGGTTTAATGCGGCCGCCCTTGGAACGCACCTGTGAAGATCGGTACGCATTCCCTGCATCGTTCTCAAACATCTGAGACACATTCATATGCAAGTTAAGACTGGAAACGTTCCTACTGGAAACGTTCCTATTTCTGCACAGTTCGTTCACTTCCTTTTTACGCTGGGAATGTGCTGGCGGGTTCGGTGCACCGACGTGGTCCAGAGCAAATATCGCGGCTCACCGCTTTTTCGAGTAACTGAATGCGCTGTGCCGAAATGGACTGTGGACATATTCTTCAGATGGATACATCAAGAATCGCCCCCCTGGAAGTTGTGTCTTTCTCTCCTCCCGAAGTCCTCGATAGTATTGCCTGACCTCAACGCTGCGGCGTCTTCCAGCCTTTAAAGGGGTACTGACACAAAATTTCGCGGCCGAGATAGCCTGCTGGATCGATTCCCGTGTACATGCGTGTACCATCTGCAAAATATCGACAGCGAATAAAGCTTGGAAGGTATTTTATATGAAATTTGAAGTTCGCGTGCGCGATCCAACATTCTAGGCCGCACCTGGCGGCATTGACACCCTCGGAGGTGACCCGCGGTGACCCCCCTACTTCCCGGTACAACAGGTTATGATGACGTCGTAGCCGCCATTTCTGTTTTGGCGCGCTCGCCACTGCTCTGTTGGTGACTGCTCGGCGGCTGCTCGCGAGTGTGTGGCCGCGGCCAAGAGGAGGCGCTGCCGCGGCGCACGCGTTGAAAGTTTTGTGTTTGGCGACAGTACAGCTTTCCCGTTTCCTGCTCTCAAGGACTTCTTGATTTCCCTGTGCTGCCTGGGCTGCAGCGACAGGCCACAATGCCGGAATCCTTCTGCGCCGTTTCCTTCTGCACGTCGAAGTCGGGATCAGGCGTATCGCTGCATACGTTTCCCCGCGACGAACCTCGGCGGCAGAAGTGGATCGAGTTCGTGTGCGCTTGTGGACGTCAGGAGTATCAGGACTGGTCCCCCGTGCAGAACAGTCGCGTTTGCGGGCTCCATTTCGAGGCGCATTGCTTTACCACACAGGCGCCGGACTTGGCGTACATGGGTCTTCCGACTCCACCCTATGCATCGCTCACGTCTGGTGCTCTGGTGTTACCTAGCTTTCTTCGGCACCAACAACTTGAAGGGAATCACAATGTTATCAAGTGATTCAATCGGATATTGAACGTAGAAAAACAGAACGTACTTTGGCTAAATGAATTGCCCTGCAGAACATTCGTGCACGAATGTGTCGGGTCTTACCATAGTACATTGCCGACGCGAGGTTCATCGTGGTCGTCGTCGCTGGTATCGTTGCCGCTTCCCGACGAAGCACTCCTCGCCAGCGGCTCAAACCTGAAGTGATTCGCCCCGTCGTAAATTCCTTCCATCCCCGTCGCAAGAAAATTGTCGCCATCAGACGACGATGAGCCCGACGACGACAGCGAGGACGATAACGGCGACGGACATCACGCAGCATGGGTGACAAGCGAATGCAAGCAGACGATGCAGACCGCGCGGAAGTGCGTCACTGTTCTGGGTGCTCCGTGACCGAGCGTTTCACTCGCTAGGTGATGATAGTTGCACCCGGCGGCTTGTCGTTTTTGGAGCTCTGTCAAACCGAAACTGGGGCTGTGTCGGTAATGAGGAGCTTGTAATTAATTATCTGTCGGGCGCTGCAGCAAACGATGTGCCGTGTTATGACTAACAGGCCCCCCAGCAACACATTGCAGCAAAAAAACGCGGGGCGAAAATTTTTGTGTCAGGACTCCTTTAAAGACTACGACCCAACTGGCTGAATAGCATATTCGTTGAGGTTTGAACTTACTACATTTTTCATAGATGTACAAAATAGATAAGTAATATATATCGATGGGTTAATGCACGTTTTTCCTTTCATTTTTATTCGAGTAAGTCGATAAATAAATAGAGAAGTTAAGGGAAAGAAAAACTGAGAATTGTTGATCGGTGAGCTTTTTGGTAGGTATTCATGTTAAAACGACACTACGTGATAACACAGACACAAGAGTGAGGTCACGAGAGTAACCACTTATCTCTCACGTAGACCGTCACGCGCAACTGACTGATAGGTATCGCCTCTTGCCTTATAATGCGCAGATAAGATTTCATGTGCGGAACATTTTAGGGGCCCGGGCTGTTGTATGCTCTTATCGTACGCTCTCATCGTATACTGTCGTAGCTTTGCGAAACGCAGGCAAAACCACTTATTGCATAGATATCTGTAGGATAGTGCGCGCGTTCGCGCCTATATAGAAGTCTTCTTCCTCTTGGTCTTCGAGCGCCTTGGTAATATTATGTGCGGAGCACGTTAGAGGCCCTGGCTGTCATATGTTGTCATATGCTGTCATCGCTTGGCGTGACACAGGCAAAACAACGTATTAAAATAGGAAAAAAAAGAGGAACCAAGCAGGAAAAAATAGAACGTAAGATTGAGAGCAAGAAAACGAAAGAAATAGATAAAGAGAGAGGAAGAAATCATTAGAAATAAAAAAAAGAAGCCAGCCTGTTTCCGCGGTTTTTATATATTTTTTTATTGCAATAACAATTATATGGACACCCCGCACAGGTTTTAATCGTCGCCGTCATGTTTCGTATAAAGTACAAGTCATAAACTTTTGTACACACATCGCATGCTGTACCCGCTAGTAATAGCTCGCGAACGCTAGCGAGGAACACAGCTGAAGCATATATTACAGAAGCTGCCCGTCTCCGTCGCGCAGAGGGCGCGTACGATAACATTCCTCCGCGTACAAGGCCTGCCGCCGATTGCTCCTCAACCAGAAAGCAAGCGCCTTGTCTGTCTTTCGCTGGACCAATGAGTATGAAGGGACGCCGGGGTAAAGGGGCTCCGTGGCTCGAGCCGCAACTGTGAACTTTGACTGTTAGGGCGCGATCATGAGAGCTGGCGAGCGCGCTAACTCGACAGGGATCAGCAAACGGCCCGTATAGGTACTCTTCTACGCGCTGTGATCTCAGCGCTTCATGCGGCGATCACTGATACGAAAAACTGCACAAAAACCACGTCTTTCACATGAACCGGCTGCATTCCCTAAGACCAGCATTTTGCAGTTTCATGAGATCGGATGAAAAAAGAGTTAGCTACTAGCCTTAGTTCGTTATAACATTACGACATGTTGCTATCGCATTCACTGCATCGCCCTTTCGGGGAAACGGTTTTTTTTTTCTTTTTTTTTTCAAAATTCGAGGGTCAAATTTCTCAACCGACCAACTCTTGAATCCCTAAACCCCGCGCCTTGGACGCGCCGCCACCGGCAATCTTAGGGCCGGCGCACAGGTCTAATTCCAATAATCAAAAGCACAGTCATTTTGTACTGTCACCCCGATCAGGCCACGGGAGAAATTCGGAGTGATGTCACATCATAAAGAACGCAGCATTTTGTGTAACTCGACCTTCTCTATCGTTACAACAAAAGTAATTAGTATGTCTGAGGGCAGGCTTTCGAAATAAAGAAACAAATTTGGCTTCACTGATTCTTTGTAAAAACGTGCTCTGATTGTTACCTTAAAGTGCCTCTTTTTATGGCATGCGCAATGGTGCCTTTTTCTTTATACATATCCTTTTTTTTTCTCACACATACAGTGAACTTTCTGTTGCGAGTAACCGTTTGTCGTGTGTGTGTGTGTGTGTGTGTGTGTGTGTGTGTGTGTGTGTGTGTGTGTGTGTGTGTGTGTGTGTGTGTGTGTGTGTGTGTGTGTGTGTGTGTGTGTGTGTGTGTGCGTGTGCGTGTGTGTGTGCGCGCGCGTGTGTGCGTGTGTGCGTGCGTGCGTGCGTGCGTGCGTGCGTGCGTGTGTGCGTGCGCGCGTGCGTGCGCGCGTCTTCCTTTTTTGCGCCGTCTTATTCCAATATGAAGTACCACTCGCCCACCCATCGGTCGTGTTGCAAGAAGCAGAACGCTTTCGCCTTCAAGTTGTCTTAGGCCAACGCATAAGGAACCCTCAGAGTTTTTGTTGCTGTTACCACTGATTTGTTGTTCTCTTAGCTCCTCCTGCTTAGACGAAAATGTCGGCCCGCATAATGTATAATTAAGTAAGTATGGTGCTTACCGGCTGCTCGCACTTCGTGCATCCCAAATTATCGGCTCAGGCACTGTCCGAGTGCTTTGTAGCAATGAGTAAGAGTGGTTTCCGCTGAGCAGTGAGTAAGAGTGCTTCGCGCAGTATTCGTATGCGCTCGTCTTGTTGAGCACGCGGCCACCCGCAGCGCAGAATTCGTAGTAGCGCGAACTAGACGCACCTAAAGGTGGAAAACGAGGTACGGAAGAATTACACATCTCCACAATGCAACAGGCGAACATAAAATTATGACGTTCTTTTTTTCTCTCTCTCTCTCTTTCAATGGCGCAGAAATTAGAGCATATGAAATGCTCCTGGGTTCCTGTCTTCACGTGTACAGAGATGCGGACGCCGCCTTTATTTCTGCCACAGCGTCTGCTCCACCTTCAATGAACCTTTTTCGTGAGGTCATTCTGCGAATGCCCGGCGGCGGTAGCGAGACACGCGCCATGTTTTTTGGGGGGGATCACAGCGTAGCGACTAGAGAAACGACTAGAGCAAACTGAGCGCCACCTGGCGTTAAGGTTTGCCAATAAATGCCAGGCCTCCGAGATTGTCTATACCGGCACGCGGCGGACAACTTCGGGGGTCACAGACCCCCAGTCTCGATTTCAGCGATATCCACTAGAGACGCCCTCTGGGCCCTGAAAAAAATGTTCACTATTGGCGGCACGAGCAACGTCTGACACACTCGTTTCTCTTCCAAGCACATCCGGTCGAACACTTGCTCCTGGTTTTCCAAGTATTCAGGAAATGTGCTTTAATAAATAAAACAAGGACGGTGTCGATGGTTCTGGTTCAAGTAGAGTTACGTTGGAAACAAGTGATATCGGAGCGAACGCTTGCATGAGATAAAGACCAAGTAACTTGCAGGATAATTTATTAAAAAAAATTTATAAAAAAAATAACTGCATGAGTTCATTGGAAGAGCAGACGGTTCTCTTGCGAGCAGCTGGAACCGTTGAGGCACCTGGCGTAACAGATCTCAACCACGCTCTTCTTTCTACACGGCCTCCGAGCTCCCGTTCGACAGTGCGTGAAGCACAAAGTTAATCCAAGGAATACCGCAGTGTTGACGGACGCTTACGTGCGAGTGCCACTATACTCGCGGACAACTTTTCTTGGCAATGCAGCCAAGGCTACAGAGCCAAATCGCGCGTTTCCTACCGCCAATGAATGTAGTCCCGCAATAGTGTCCTCATTTTCTACGTGAGATATGAAAAATACTGCCTTCATTTCTAGGATGTTGCTCTTTGACACAGGACGCAGATCACACCAGCAAGATAATAATATTTGTCTTAATTTATTCGTTGTCACTACGCGTTTTTGAACGCGTCAGAAAGCCGCGCCTTTTACGTGTACCTCGAACGCCAAGCGGCGTCTGCGTTGATAGGAAACGCTGATCGCGCACAGCCATCACTTTCCACAGCGGTACGGAACGCATGGCATACCGGACTACTTCGCGTAGTAGTACATGTGCAGAAGCTCCGCCCATGTAGCTTTCCCTTCATTGCCAAGAAAAGTTGTCCGCGAGTATACCAGCACAGCCTCCTTTTATTTAGACACGCCGCAAATTGGTCTCGCCTTTGGAGAATAGCGGTGGCTTCGTCACACTGCCGGTTACGCGTCCACGGCAAGTGAACGTATAGACCTATTCCATGTTTGCAAACGGGGGTAGGCGCCGTCGAGATACTGAGGCGCTTGTAGCGACGTCGCGGCGCGTAGGCCCCGCTCAGCCCAAAGCTCGCCACCGCCCTCTATGATCACGTGACAACTGGCGCAGCAGCTGCAAAGCGAGCTTTGGGCTGGGCGGAGCCTACGCGCCGCGACGGCGCCTACCCCTGTTTACAAACACGGAATAGGTCTATAACCGGCACGTGCGACCCGGATGAGCTTCACCCGTGACGTCACCTCACTCGTTGCCCGATTGACCGATCCAGGAGTACAGCGTGCAGGATTCTTGAAATGCGAGTGGCATTTCTTTACCTAACAGGACGGGTCTCGGACAACGTGGACAATCGTGGCCTCCGTTGTGACGTCACCCACTATCAGCTGTTTCCGCGGGATCACATATTATCCTCGTTGGCCGATTGCGCCACAGCCTTCCCACGGCCGGTCAGGAGGCACGCGCCTCCAGACCAGCCATGGTCTTCTAAACACCCAATGGGACGAATGGCCAGATGGTATTGGGAAGCAAGGTGGGCGATGTTCCTTTGTGGCATTGACTATACTGCGTTAAATTACAACAACGTTTCGGTTACCATACATATAATAAGGACGCAAATCAAAAGAAGACAATGAAAAAAAATGAAAACTTTCAAATTTAAAAAGCGCGTATGATACCTACAAGTGAACAAGTGAAAACCTTTAAAGAGCTTAAATTGTAGCAGTACTCACCGCAGTCGCTAATGTAATTCCCATATGGATCTGGAGAAAACGTAAGGACGAGATTAATACATTACTGCGAAGCTTGTTCACTCATTCAGTTCTCACTCACATCTAATCTCGTAGTTGGGCTCACATATAACTCGATAAAAGTCACTGCAGTTGCGCACGAAAAACCACGGTACACCACCGCCAACCCAAACCGTAGTGCATGGCGAAGTCCAGTCGATGTCAGCGAAGTTCGCTGAAACCACGCCACTCAGTTCGCTGTTCCGAGGAGAGAAACAAAGCAAAATGTAAGCACGTACTTAAAATAAAGCATATCTGTTCTAAAAGAGAATAAAGCTTTTAGAAAATCAGATACGTACATAGTCTATTGAAAACATTATGAACATCGGAAGCTCTTTAATGATTTCATAATCATTCTATTGTATTACACATCAGTCCTTCTTTTCCGAGTCTCACAAATGCAGAGAAACGGCAGCCAGCAAGAGCTTGCACCCTATTCTATACAATAATATAATATCTTGGGTTTAACGTTCCAAAACCACGACATGATTGAGTGACGCCGTAGTGGAGGGCTTCGGAAATTTCGACTATCTGGAGTTTAACGTGCACTGACATGGCGCAGTATACGGGCCTCTACCATTTCGCCTCCATCGAAATGCGACCGCCACGGCCGGGATCGAACCCGCGACCTTCGGGTCAGCAGTGCACATTATTCTGTCTGTATCAAAACGCAACACGCGGAACCGAAGCTTTTCGGAGATATCATAACTAGTAACGTCATCTTCCACAACTAGTGAATTACTCATTGCCGCAGAAGTTAGTCATGGAGTCTTAACTAAACACGTTCTAGACTGGTAAAACTAAAATGCGACTAAATGCCGTTTGAAATCACACAAAACGCAGCGATTCTCCGGCTGCCGATTCACCCGCACCGCAAAAAAGGAACCTCTATAGCAGCAGCGATCAGCGGCGAGCGACCAACATGTTGGCAATTTTTCGCTCTGTTCGCAGTGGCGGAGCGATTTTTCAGTCGGTACCCGACGAAATAAGGCCCGCCAGCCGAGCCGTAAGACATGTCTGTTTTAGTGATGGCCGTTGTTACGCTCTTTAAGATTAATTTAGATTTGAAAGTCTTCTTAAATGACAAAACACGCTTGCTGTTCGTTACCGGTTCGTGAGAATTTAATATTATCTTAATACACAAATTTTTACGTTACGTTTGAAAATTTGTGCAGTGTCTGCCAGAAAGAACGGCAGCAAGCAATGTTGCTCGCCGCACCAGTCTCAGAGCGAAAATCGCGGACCATTCGCTGCCCATGTGAAACGAAACCGCCACTAGCGGCGGTTGCGAACAGAGCGAATGCAGCGAACGGAGCGATTTTTTTCCGCTTCAATCGCTTCAGTGAAAGAGCCTCAACGCTGATAATGTCCGCTTCGCAGTTAAAAGTGCCTTCGTCTCAAGTTTCAACCTCCTCATACACTTGCGTACATTTCAGCGTATATCGAGTAAGCAGCAGTAATGTTATCCTACATTTGCAAAAGTTTTTACCACTGATATCCACTGGCGTTAGCCAGAAAGATGCTGTGGGGAGGGGGGGAGGGGGGTTAACAGCCTTTCACTGTTTTCAATTTTTTTAAATCAAATATATATATATATATATATATATATATATATATATATATATATATATATATATATATATATATATATCATACATCCTCACACAAATGCACGCACGAACATACATACGGAGAGAGTAGCAGCCCTCCTCCCTCCCCGCAAAATATTTCTATCTACGCTACACAGGTGATATTACTCGAGCCTTTCTCAAATATGCTCATACAGTCATCGACATCACCATAGTCAGCATATTCTCTGCCCACTGCGGTCCAAAAGCAGCTTCCAACAATCTCCAATATACCTTCTGCCGCACTAGCTGATATTATTAAATGCGAAGCATTTCTTAGCGAACTTCGGCGACTTTGAGCGTATCTATCTATCTATCTAGCTATCTAGCCGCCTACGACTTTGTGCTCTCCTGGCCGTATCGTTAATGGGATTTATACCAAATTTGGTATGGCATAACATGACTGTATGAAGAACATAAACGGCTGGTCATATAATGAAAATCATGAATAATCTGTCATGAAAAGTATGATTTACATGTCACGCTCATGGCGCGCTCGCGGCCGTTTTGTTAGCTTGACATACACCAAATTTCGTATTGAGTGGCATGACTCTATGACGAACATAAATGACAAGTGGTAATATGGAAATCATGACATGTCATGAGCGACATGACTTGCATTCCACGCTCATGGCGCGCTCGCGGCCGTTTCGTTAGCTTGATATACACCAAATTTGGTATTGAGTGACATGACTCTATGACGAACATAAATGACAAGTGGTAATATTGAAATCATGACTTGTCATGTGCGACATGACTTGCATTCCACGCTCATGGCGCGCTCGCGGCCGTTTCGTTAGCTTGATATACACCAAATTTGGTATATCGCGACGTGACTGTATGACGAACATAAATGACAAGCCGTAATATGGAAATCATGACATGTCATGAGCGACATGACTTGCATTCCACGCTCATGGCGTGCTCGCGGCCGTTTCGTTAGCTTGATATACACCAAATTTGGTATTGAGTGACATGACTGTATGACGAACATAAATGACAAGTGGTAATATGGAAATCATGACTTGTCATGTGCGACATGACTTGCATGCCACGCTCATGGCGCGCTCGCGGCCGTTTCGTTAGCTTGAGATACACAAAATTTGGTATTGAGTGACATGACTGTATGGCGAACATAAATGACAAGTGGTAATATGGAAATCATGACTTGTCATGTGCGACATGACTAGCATGCCACGCTCATGGCGTGCTCACGGCCGTTTCGTTAGCTTGATATACAGCAAATTTGGTATTGAGTGACATGACTGTATAACGAACATAAGTGGCAGGTGGTAACATGAAAATCTTGGCATGCATGTCATCTACAATGCCATTTACATGCCACGCTCAAGGTGCGCTTGCGTCCAGTTCGCTAGCTTGACGTACACCAAAATTGGTATATCGCGACGTGACTGTATGACGAACACAAATGACAGGTCATAACATGTAAAACATGAAATGCAAATTATGTAAAGCATGATTTGCTCCTTCCTGGCTGCTTCGCATTACATCGATTCCCACAGTGCGTGGGATCTGCCGGCTTTTTTTGTCCACAAGTTTCTTAGTCATATCATCACATCAAACAGCCTTCCATCCTTGGCTACGTGTCCCGTTTCTTATTTCTTCCGTCACTCTCATTAAACATCGGTTGTCCACCTTACCGAATTCCCGACCTTTCTGCTTTTCATACAAAGCAGGGCAGCCGCGGAGTCGTCGGAAATGTCGGCTAAGGTATTAACATATCTTGCAAGTACTCCTCCAAAAACTGCTGGTACCTCTACTAAGGCGAATACATTTTCGTAGTCTATGGAATCCATATAAGGCGTTGTTAGTACTCAGATTTATCAGTTATCTTATTGATGACATGGCTTCTTTTAAATGCGAATGCATTTCTTAGTCGGGCTATGTGAGGCGTCCGGCGTTGTTCGTGGCGGCGTCCGCGCGCCGGCAGGTGTTATCTCTCCGCTCTCACTCCCTCTCCCATAGCAACAGCTGCGGGCGCGCGCGCTTATCCTCGCCCCTAGCAACCGGAGCATGTGGTGCGAGAGAGTGTAGGAGAGGGTAGGTGCAGTGCTTCGCCGCTCCTTCTCTTGCCATTCGCTCTCTCTCCTCCCTGCGCCCCACTCTCCCGTCCGCTCGCGCCTCACTCTCGACCGTTCGCTGGTTGGGCGCCTCTCAAGGCGATGGCAGAAGTCGGTGAAGGCGAAATCTCTCGGCGCAAGAAATGCATTCGCATTTCCTCACGATTCCCTTCGGGGACGTGGGGGGCATTTTTTTTTCACCGCACATGGCTTCCACTCCTGTTTTACGACACACACGGCTTGTACAACCTTTTTACACCTCTTCGTGGAGCGTGGGGTTCGACCGGCAGGTCGAACATTGTATACCTACGGTGCTGCATAACAGCGTAACTACTTTACCGTTAGCGATACAATTCCTGTTCCCTAACGACTCCGGACGTCCACCTTGCCTGCCATCGCGCAAAGCAGGTGCAAGCAAGAATTATTCATAATGGCTTACTCCAAAGGAAAGCTCGAAAGTGCAAAATTTGAATTCTTCGCTGATCCGTACCTCACATCTTCTTCTTTAATGTCTACCCAGTACTCCTTGTCGGTGTCAGACAGCCGAGCCAACTTGAATCTTTTGAATGGATCCATATGCATGATGTCTATAAGCGTCGATGAATGCTGCGCACACCGCTTACTGGCCTCGGTAGCGTTAGCCTTATCACTTTCGTAGCAATATTCGACGTCGCTGCCGCCGGCTGTTGTCGTGACTGTAAATAGTCAGTTTCACCGCAAG
This sequence comes from Rhipicephalus appendiculatus, assembly GCA_030522465.1. NCBI lineage: Eukaryota > Metazoa > Arthropoda > Arachnida > Ixodida > Ixodidae > Rhipicephalus > Rhipicephalus appendiculatus. The sequence continues at coordinate 17,966 of JALIZH010014764.1, read as the reverse complement.
GGTGAAGAAATGAATGCGATAGCAACAAATTGTAATGTTATACGAAGTGAGGCTGGCAGCTAACTCTTTTGAATCCGATCTCGCGCAACTCTACAAAACACTGGTTTAAGAGAATACGGCCGCTCCAGGGACACTCTCTTCGCGTGGAGAGCGCAGCACATAGCAAGGTATACCAGCCGCCCGCTGTCAGCCGCCGAGATAGCAAGATAACGCTCGCGCCGGCGACGACCGCGCTCGTAAAATCAGAGGTCGCTCGAGGCCCCCCCCCCCCCCCTCGCGTCTTTTCACGCTCGCGAAAAACGGGCGGGGGGCCTCGTCTCCTCTCTGTTTGAGCATTCTATGGCCGGTCTAACAGGCGGCGGGATCATATCGCATGCGCCTCGGAGCGACAGAGATGGGCCGGCTCGTTTGATCTCCGTTTCAGCCGCGTTCGTCGCTTCCGCTCGCGCGCTATTACCCGCGGGTAGAACGTACGATTCGCTGAAGGATCTTATCAATTTGGACTTTATACGCGACATAACGTCGACGGCAAAAGCCCGTCGAGACTGTCCATATAATTGCTATCGCAATAAAAGGAAACCGCAAAAAGTGAAAGGTTTCCAGTTGTGTCGTCTCGCCACTGTCACTCAAACAGTGAAGGAGAGCTTCTGAATTGAACATAGGCGTGCGCAGGGTTTCCCATCAGGGGGGCAAAGTTCTATTACAAAGCCCGCCCCCCTCCTCGTCCTTCCGGAAGGTCGAGCGCAAGAGAAAACAGGTAAATGAAAATGAAGTGATGACTTGCTTCTCTTAACATGGTCGCTACACATTATTAACATTACTAATTCTGCAAATCGAGTCCTTGGTTATCTCCGTCGAAACCACCGTGGTCGAAACCTTGCCTCGGCACCTACTTCTACTAAACTAATCGCTTATAAAACGCTAGTAAGACCGAAACTTGAGTATGCTAACGCCATTTTTGATCCACATCGAGCTAACCTTAATAATATGCTTGAATCCATTCAGAACCGTGCTGCCAGATTCATTATCTCCAATTACTCGACTAACATAAGTGTGTCAGCAGTTAAATCTCCGCTTGACCTTTCTCATCTTGCCTCTCGCCGTAAAATTTCACGTCTGTGCCTCTATTTCAAGTTCTTTCATTCCTTACCACCAGACAATGCATTCATCAGACCTGCTCATCGGACATCACGCCATAATCATCCGAACGCCGTCTATCCGGTACGCACCCGAACTAAGACCTGCCAGAAATCGTTTTTTTCATCAAACAGCGCAAGACTGGAACGACCTTCCCGCCCACATCGCCACGTCAACTAACTTTGTTCAATTTAAATCTGCTTTAAAGAGTCATTCATCGTCATTTTAAGTTTGTACTACTGCTGTTTTTCTTCGTTGCTGTTGTTGTTCCGCTTATATTTTTTATATTTCTTATTTATTTTATCTTATTTTTTTTTCGTGCCCACCCCTCATGTAAAGTCCTTCCTGGACCTTTGAGGTACGAATAAACGAAACGAATAAACAATGGATTGCCTTTGGTCCTCGCCTCTACGTTAGTAAAGATTGGATGTAAGCAGCTTTGGAATTTAACATCAGTGGTCTTTGGCCGCCTTATCACCAAGAACCTACGTGGCCACAACCCTACTGTTTTAAACTATGACGGGACAGGTGTAACTAAGTAATAGTAGGATGAAAGCTTTGCGCCCTCCTTTAGGTGATTAGGGGGGTGGGGGCTGCTCTCATCATGCGCACGCCTACGGAAATGAACTGCATCGCTTTACACCATACTTACAGTGCAAAGTTCGCCAGTGATACAGCTAACTAGTTTCAACTAATGTTGAAATTACAATATATATATATATATATATATATATATATATATATATATATATATATATATATATATATATATATATATATATATATATATATATATATATATATAAACAAGCTTCCTTGAACCACAGTGCGCTTCTTACACCAGCCCCATATACCAAGTATGTCAGCCTAGCGATTATCCTACCCGCCCTAGCCTCTACGTGTCTTTTGCATTTGGCCTTTCCCAGCGTACACAATCAGAAACACACCAGCATGACCTCCTTCCAAACGGTTCCTATCATGCTTCCAATCACTCACACTCACTCACTCACTCACTCACTCACTCACTCACTCACTCACTCATTCATTGACACATCATTGACTCCCTCACTCGCTCCTTGACTCACTCCCTCATTCACTTACATATTCACTCATTCATTCACTCTTTCTCCTCAGCATCAGGTTGAAGATAATTTATTATCAATAAGGAAATAATATATATAGCAGCGGAAATAGTTTCCGCTGCTAAAGAAAAAGTGCAGTCGCTCAGGACGACCAGAGATGGAAGTTTCAGTGTCAGCGTTGCTTCCATAGCATCAGCAAAACGCCTTCTCATGCCTTCGAATGAAGGTGGCCTAGAAGTCAGGCCTTTCATCCCAGAGTCATACAGGTGAAACTTTGGGAAAGTGAGACATGTGCCTCTGCAGTGTTTGGACGAACAACTCTAAGAGTACCTGAAAGATGCTGGGGTTATATCGGCACGCCGAAAATTGAAGTATTACCGCCAGGAAGATGGAGAAAGTCAGTATCACTGTGTGAAGTGGACGACATCGCGTCCACTTCACACAGTGATACTGACTTTCCGAGACGACCACCCAATTCTAGGAAGAATTTACTTAGGATTCACCCGTCATCCAGCGGAGGAATACCTTAGTCCAGCACTTCGGTGCTATAATTGCCAGCGGTTTGGACACATGGCGAAAAGTTGCCCGCAGCACACGTCGGCGCAAGATCTGCTCAGAAGACCATGACTACAAGGGAGTGCAAGTCAGTTCTTCAGCCTAAGTGCGCGAACTGTGCGGGCAATCATACTGCCTCCTATTCAGGCTGCCCATAGAGCAAGGCCGCTGCACAAATGCGACGACATGAACTTATCCATGGAAGACAGTCGCGCCGCAACGAAGACTCTCCAAATCTAGAGATTGTTCATCCAGTACCAGATCACCCACCTCAGCGGACGCCACAACCACCACATTAAAGAGACGCATCAAGAGAGCCACAAAGAGTGCAATCGAAAGACCAAACAAGGGTAGCAGACCCAAGTACTCCCACTTATGATTCAAAGTTGCGAACACCCACGCGACATCAGGCAGAGAGCAATGAACCCGAGAGCTCTAATGTTTCCACAAACTATACGAGAGAAACTCCGCGTACTTCTCAGCGACCCTCAGGGAAAATACCAGCCAAAAGCGATCACACCAGTACATCAGAGACGGAACTAATTCTGGCAATGCTTTTCGCCGCAATTAGGGCAATCCTGTCTGCTCTGCCGGAAGCAAATAACCTACCAGAAGTGAAAGCCCTCTTGCCTCTGAAAGCACTTTTGTGTCAACAATCCGGATCAAACCTGCGACAAGTAGTATATGAATAACCGCTACAAAAATGTCTCCATATTCCAGTGGAATGCCAACAGTCTTCGAAGGAAGTGTGCTGACTTTCGTAAACTGCTTGTACAGTATAACTTTCCAATACTTTGCATTCAAGAGGCTGGAATGAATGACGACTTCCGCCTCTCGAACTACGTGATATACAAGTCATCTCGTCGAGGTGGGGTCAGCAGAGTGCACCTGTGTGTCAGAAAGGATCTACCGTCTTATCAAGCTCAGTCAAGCGATTCTGACTTTCCGTAATTCATCGCATATAAGGTATCGTTTGGTGATCTGTGCTTAACAGTGATTAATCTCAAGTCTACAACCTTCAAGCCATATTTCTGGGGAAGAGCTAGTGGATGTCTTCAAAAATTTCTAGTTCTTATGGGTTTATATGCAGAGACTTCAATGCGTATAACGTTATCTGGGGCAGTGATCGCTGTGATGCACCTGGTAACGTTGTAGAGAGCGCTATAGACAAGTGCAATTTGACTGTTTTAAATCACGGATCACCAACATTCCTTCGCCGGTATAATTATTCAAGCTGTATAGATGTAACGTTATGTTCACAAGGTCTAGTGAATGGAGTGGGATGGTCAACGGATGTGAAACACGTGGAAGTGATTGTTTCTCAATCCTTATAAATCACTCTAGCATGCGGAGTGATGTCATCAGGCGCTACAGCAGACTGACGAACTGGAGAGCTTTTCGGTTTCGCCTAAGCACTCAACTTAGTCTACATACAAGTGTTGAAGAATTTACGGAATTTTTACGGGATAATGTGAACATAAGCACAAAGAAGGTTCCAATTCCGAAAGACTATGCTGCAGTCGACGGAGAATACGAACACCTCAGAGCCATCAGACGCCGGCTTGAAAGAGCGTACCGACGGAGCAGTACCTTAGAAGCATGCAAAAGCGCTAAAAAAATCCACAATGTCACGCGCAAATGAATGGAGAATTTAGGAAAACGACGCCGGCGTGGTTTCTGCGGCACGCTTTTTCCTCACACACCTGTTCCGAGAATATGGTTTGTAATTCGAGCATTTAACGGCCCTGTAACACAGAGTTTCCCATTCCGTGCCCTCGCTTTAGCTCTGGACACACGAGAGATAGTTGTGGCAGATGAATTTTGTGAACTTATCAGCAGACCCGGCTCTACATCACATTGTGCAACATTTAATAATTCTATTGCGTTAGCAAACCAGAAACTGAATGCTTGCTATTGGGCACAGCATCCTCAACTAGACCCCACATTCACATTAAGCGAGCTGCAATGTGCAATTGCTTCATGTCGTCAAAAGTCTGCTGCTGGGCCGCATGGCATTACTTACAATGTGCTAAGAAACCTCGGGCCAAGAGGCACAAAAACTCTTTTAGACATTTATAGTAATCTATGGACAGAAGAAATGGTACCACAACCTTGGAAGGTCGCTCGAGTTATTCCAATGCTAAAACCTGGAAAGACGCCCTTGCGCCTTAATTCTCTTCGTTCGGTCAGCTTGACAAGCTGCTTATGCAAGGTAACGGAGAAGATGATTGACGCGCGATTTAAGTGGTGGTGCAATGAAATCTATGTGTTGTCCGACTGTGTAACAGGTTTTCGAAAACAGATGCACAATGGATGCTATATTAGATATAGTAACATATGTGGAATACCAACGCGCCGTTGGTAACGTGACAGTTGCAGTATTTTTGGACATAAAGTGGGCATTCGATACCGTCAGTCACGTATACATGTTCTACTAAGTACGTTGGAACTCGGAATGTCCGGCAGGTCCTTGCCATGGATTTCTGAATGTTTATCAGGTCGCAAAATAATTGTTCAAACGGGTGAAGGAAAGAGCGCAGAACACGATGTCAAGCAGGGAATGCCACAGGGAAGTGTGCTTGGCCCTTTTCTATTTAACTGCGTCATGGCTGATCTAGCAAAAAGACTGCCACCTCACTTACGATTCTCACTGTATGCAGATGATGTGTGCATCTGGACATCTGGAACTAACGTTCAATTAATTGAGACGACATTACAAGAGGGCATAAATGCCATCAACAACTTCTTAATAGGTAGAGGGATGGCTCTGTCACATGAGGAGACAGATGTGTTGCCTTTCACCCCGTAAGAAGTTAAAGAATTTTAATCTTAGTCTGGAAGGACAACCTTTAGAGATTGTGACACAGCATCGATTTCTTGGAATAATACTTGATGGGCAGCTATCCTGGACACCACACAAAAAAAAAATAGAAAAGCGATGTTACTGCAAAAGTGAATGTATTTCGCAGAATTGCTGGCACGTCATGGGGCAGATCCGTATCGTCCCTACTCACTGTTCACAATGCTCTAATACGGCAAAGAATTGCATACTCTGCGGCAATCTTACACGGCTTTTCACCCACGTCGGAACGAAGACTTCAAAGACTTTTAGCTAGGGGATTACGCATATGTTTAGGAGTTCCAGGAGCGACTTCCCAGTTCCCTTGTAATAGCAGAGGCTCGCCAATCTCTCTTTACAGTCATGGGAACTATAGAAACATGTCTGCATGTTTTTCGCCTTCAAACACAACATAAAAAGCACCAACTGGCTCTGAAGATATTACAGATGAATAGAAGCTTTGTTCATAAAGAAATTAAGGAAAATCTCAGTACATTGCCAAGAAATGATTTTTTCAACTCGGACGTCAATTATCCTCCATGGCTGCTTACGCCACCCAAGATCGAAGTGTTAGTGGATGGCATAACCAAAAAAGATTACATGTTCATTCGAGCCGCCCAACAACTAGCTCTTTACCAAATATATATGCGATATCTGGGTTACATCCATGTCTATACAGATGGCTGCAGTATACCAACATCTTCAACTTCAGCATTTATTGTAACACACCTCAATGTACAAGATTCATTTAAGTTATCTCGCGTGACATCGTCTACAACAGCTCAACTATTCGCTATTCTAAGCGCTCTAAAATTTATCAATTCTGTAAGAGATGCTCAAAAATGGGTAATTTTCAGTGATTCACAAGCGGCAATAACATCACTCCGTAGCGCAAAAGCGAAAACAATAAATGATAGTCTGATTTACGAGACACTTAAAGAGCTCACAAAGGCAAACCAAAAGCACCATGAAATAATGTCCCAGTGGTTACCGGGACATTGCAACATACCAGGCAACACAGCAGCTGGTGAAGCAGCATGACAATGCATGTCATCTACAACTCCATTTGCATGCCACGCTCATGGTGCGCTTGAGTCCAGTTCGCTAGCTTGATGTACACTAAAATTGGTATTGCGCGACGTGGCAGTATGACAAACATAAATGACAGGTCCTAATATGTAAAACATGACATGCGAATTATGTAAAGCATGATTTGCTCCTTCGTGGCTGCTTCGCATTACATCGATTCCCACAGTGCGTGGAATCTGCCGGCTTTTTTTATACGCAAAGAAGTTGCTGCTTAGCGTACACCGCATAAAGCGCTTGGCAGTCACACTGGCACTATGACAGTCACGAGTTGAACTCGGGCCTTCTCAGAATCAGCGAGCTTGTGCCCGAGTTCTCGCGTCAATCAGTTTGATTGACAGACGCCCACGGTGAAGATCGGGTCCGCCTATACCGCGTTGGCTCTTGCCAAGCAGCACTGCTCACACCGCAACGCTAGCGAGCGGTACGATGCATCTGTGAGCTTAATCGCACCGACTATGCACACACGCACGATGGATATAAAAATTTCGATGGATATAAAAATTTACTCCTATACTTACCTGAAAAAATTTCCCGATGGATATAAAAATTTACTCCCATACATACATGAAAAAATTCCCCAATGGATGTAAATAAATACTCCCCTCAATCCATCCAAAAATACCGTGCTTTAGGGGAGTAAATTTTTTACTCCGCCTGTAGGGAGTATATAAAAACCCCCACCGGGAGGTGCGCCAGAGGACAAGTCATTTACTCCCATCTCGGCTTATTTTTGCTCACAGTGTACGATGTCTCACAATTAATTTCACTGCGCTCATGACGCAACACTCACAGCCATGAAGCAAGCACCCTTGGTGGCATTTGCGGCGAGAAATGTTACTATTTGCTTGTTCGTGGAAACATTGTTTCTACCGTTTCGTTACTGTAGAAAAATCTTCAAAAGTTTAATGTAAGTAGCAGTAACCTGTTCATTTATTTATCTGTAATATTCGATAGAAGCGAAGCGAGCTGCACAAGTGCTGCGTGTGCGCACTCGTTGCCTTCGAGAGTGGAAATTTCCATGCTGAAGGCGGAACGAAATAACTTGCCCGAAAGAAGACAAACACCCACGAACGCGCCTGTGGGAGGCGCGATGTTCAGTTGGTAAAAAGCTAGCGCGACAACCACGCTGACGTCGCTGCACTGTTGAAATGTTGACCGAGTGGCGGCGCTGACGCGTTCGCACGCGGTGTTCTTTTGAAGACCGCCGCAATTGCCGCACATGTGTATGTGACGCCATGCTCTTTCTTGTAGCAGTATTTATCAACGCTGCTATCACGCGCTCCGCATTGCCTTCCTCTCATGACCACCGCAGTCCAAACTCGGAGCAAACTCGTGTGCCCGAGCAGCTCAGGCCATCCTGCATAGCACCTGAAAGCATTCAATTCTCATCCTCCGCGAATATTTTCCCGCAAACTGCATTAAAATCGTATGATTTGTAACCAAACAACAGCCCAATCAAGTAAGTCAGTTCTAAAAGAATCACCCTCTCTTACGTTAGAAAGCTTCATTGGCGCTAAAGGACAAGTAGCGCACTTTGTGTATTCTAATGGCTTGAGGTTTTCGTTTATGCATAAGATGTAGTCATATTTCCACATTAATAAAGTGCAAATTGCAACAATAAAATGCAATCCAGGTGCTACTGGGTGAAAATCTGACAGGCCATAGGCAGGTTATGTGCTCCGCTTACGTCACATATTTCCACGAGCTGGCACGTGATTCTTAAATCTGAGATGTCAACACTGTAAATCGGTGACGAGTTCACAAAAAGACGTTATTCTACGAACCCTCATTCACACAAATCAGTTTTTACAACTGTCGCTCAATAAATACACCTTAATATTTAATGAATTTCGAACGTTCACCCGCTCACCGCATCGTGGCCAATTTGCGTGGTGGAACTCATCTGCAATAGAGAGGCGTGATATCGTTCATTAGAAAAGTTCATTCAATGAGGACGTTGCAATACACTCAGATGTATTGTATTGAGCACTTTATGCTTGCTTGCGGGAATGCGTCCGTGTGTGTACGTGCGTGCGTGCGTGTGTGTGTGCGTGCCTGTGCGTGTTTCATTACAACTTCTCAAGCAGTACTTACCCTCACAAATAACGGCGACTTTGCAAGTGTCGCAACTAGCTGCCGGTGGCTGAGTTTCGTTCTCAGCCCGAAAGTAGCAATCTTCCCAGCTTAACGTGTCCGGCTGATGCAGTCTTTCGTGGAGAAATAAACACACGGTTAGGCTGCCGTTCGAACTTGCGATGGAAGTACTGAACATCACTGGCGCGAACCAACCTTTCATAGACACACTAGGGGCACTTTGGTGACGTTTAACAAGTTTTCCTCAATTATTGTAATTGAGCCAATGAATACGTTGCGCGTAAACCTCTCACCCAAATATGCAGTGAAGTGCACAAGGTACGCTTCGCATATTCTCTATAATTTCGCAAAAGTACATTAAACACCATCATTCCAACATCGAGCAAGCGGGACCACACAGTCAGCGAACAAACTTTACAATTAGTGCTCGCGCATTTTTATTGACATTGCGTATTTAAAATATGACATGACTAAATGGCCTTTTATGGTTCGTGGTAGCAACTGACGGCAATAATCAAAACATCCAGCGAAAAGGAAAACTGTTCACGGTAAAAAGCTAGTTTTTTTTTTTTTTTTGGCACTGTGTCGACAGCCGCACATATTATAGATACACGATCCGATATGCTTAGCCCCTTGGTCCCCATAAAATCTGTCATATAAGACGAGTGATGGTGTACAGAAAAAAAATTTTCCCACACGCGCGCGCGCGCGTGTGTGCGTGCGTGTGTGTGTGTGCGCGTGTGTGTGTGCGTGTGTGTGTGTGTGTGTGTGTGTGCGTGCGTGCGTGCGTGCGTGCGTGTGTGTGTGCGTGCGTGCGTGCGTGTGTGTGCGTGCGTGCGCGTGCGTGCGTGCGTGCGTGCGTGCGTGCGTGTGTGTGTGTGTGTGTGTGTGTGTGTGTGTGTGTGTGTGTGTGTGTGTGTGTGTGTGTGTGTGTGTGTGTGTGTGTGTGTGTGTGTGTGTGTGTGTGTGTGTGTGTGTGTGTGTGTGTGAGAGAGAGAGAGAGAGATCGGGCGACCAAAAACCAACTGTCACCAACACTAGACGTAGGCCGCGCCGCAATGTTCGGAAACTTCGCGATTCTTTCATACTGTTCTAATGAGATTACAGGCAGGACACGAATTTATTTTAGAGCTTACACGAGCACGAGCGATAGCACTGGAAGGTTTGATAAGGCATGTGTGTAAGATTACCGACGGCCGACGTCTGTGATCGGCGTTATCAGTGCACAAAGTGCATTGCTTGCGCATCGAGTTAGTTTCATGGGCACAGGTTCGGCCGATCAAGAGTTTCGCCCTAGCAGCGTGACTGCCATCAGTCGTCAGCGTCACTACCCCGTGACAATGTTACATTTGGACAACTTTACATTTGGACACGACAGAGATGAAGTCTAGCGTTCGACGAAAACTCGTGTGATCGGGGTACTCATGTTCAAACAAAATGAACCCCCCCCCCCCCCCGCCCCCCGCCACGCTGAACCGCAATGACGGCACCCTTCCTTGTGTTTAGGCTAGGGAGCCTAGATGACCAGCCGTTTTAGGGTGGAGACATCTTCAAAAAGTGCCTTCAAGAAACTCAGCCAAAACCAGCGGGTAATGGGGCACGCTGTTGCCAGCTTCCACCAAATCTAGCACAGTTTTCTGTGCGCCGCCATTTTGGTCCCAACCGCCGCTCTCCTGAGCTCTTGCGACGTAACGCTGAGCGGCGCTGACGCGAGCTCACGCAAGGGAGGCAACAGCTCACGACCAGCGAGCGCGTCTACGTGTGGACGCGCGGACGCGTCCCGCATGTAGGCTTCCTACTCGGAATGCGTGAACGCAGGAACGACAACTTCGGTTAACTATGCATTCGCGAACACCGTGAAACACATATAACATGTCCTGCAGCAAAAAACAGCGAACGAAATGCGCAGTACTCACAGAGCTAATACGAGACGCACTGGTGGGCTCCCAGCCGTCTCGATTTATTTGAGCGAGCCAGAGTAGCCGTCTGCCCGGGCTCGCTGGAAGCGGAACATTCGCAAGCCCTTTGTTGTGGTTAGTGCACAGCGGTACGCAGCAATCAGGCATTCTCAGGCTTCACCGGCAGCGTTTAACACGCTATCGCTACGTTCGGCACCGCATTGTCGATGATTAAACGGAACCGGGCGTAAACGCAGTGCGGGCACCAAGATGGCACGATAGCGCGGCGCCGCTGTCTGGCAACATTGTGTTTTGGCGGGCGGCGGTGCGTTGGCGGCATGTAGTGGGTCAAAGGCTGACATCACCCTAAAACGGCCGGTCATGTAGGCTCCCTAGTTTAGGCATGCTGTTTGCGCCCTCTATTTGCACGTACTTTATCATCCCCCATTCATTGCTTGCTAGTTTGTGAATAAGGCCCCCGCAAGGAAGCCGGAACGTCATTTTATTTCAGAGTTCTTTTTTGTACTTGGTCGGCGTTTTCATTTTACCTGTTAGCACAACAGATATCACGTTACGTGTGCTCTGTGCTGAATGCTTTAGTGTGTTTATACTTTATCTATCACGCACCAGCGTGCTTACCATATACTAAGAACCATTGTCTTTACAAGCACCGTGTGAAAAGCGCAATTTTTTTTTTTTGTTCCCCTATTCTGAGAGACGAAACGTTGCATTGAGATAAACGTGCAGTTGACGGCCTGTCCACTCACGCACGCACCGTGTTGAATATACACAGTTCACCGCAATACACAAAGACATCGTTTCTTTGACTTCGCGTACGCGTTGTGCGTTTCTCCGTTGATAATGTCCCGCGTAGCTTGCAAGTACTCACGTGTCCTCGACCCACACCCTGTGATCCTCGATTCCAAAGAGCCTTATGAGCCGGCAAAAGCGGTACATCGGTGTAGTTGTCAGACTGATTGGCTTCATAGCGTAGTGAAAACAGGCCGCGCTCGGCACCATCGAACTCGTGGGCCCTGATCGCATACACAAGGTGACAGTAAGTGTACGGCGGCCACTCTCTGAAGTACACTGCAAACAATGTGCAATTGTGAGCAAGGTTTAAGTGCCCCGACATTTTTTATCAGTATCTTCAGTTTCGTTAAGTAAAAATTGCGAGGTACATTACTACGTGATTTATATTAACTAAGGGAACAAGTCCTTCCGGTAGTAAAGCATTTCAGCGCATTGACATGTACAGTCGCGCTCAATATGATTTGCAACACGGGAGCGCGTGGCCTCACGAGTTCAAAGATTGCGCATGGCTTCCACTAGCCCTTATTTCCATTACTAAACACGTTTCTCTCACTTCGATATGATCCCAAATAAGAAAATAATATTTAGTTGTTGAAATAAAAACAAGTTAAAGCCATGCGCAACCATTGAACCCGTGAGGTCACGCGCTCCCGCTTTGCAAGTCACATTGAGCGCGCCTGTATTCTTGAGTGCGCTCCATGCTTCATCGGACCAGTTTCATAAGCGATCGTTTCTCTTTCACTTAATTAAGGGTCATTTAATGAATAGAAAGCATTGTGGCAGAATTGTCGCTAATTACATTGCGTGCGTCTGTGATCATTACCGGTTGGCGACAGAGAGAAAGGGTCTTAGGTCTGAAGCAGCCGTCTGCCGCTCCCTTCCACAAATCGAGTACGCGCGGCCATCGCCTCGACGAAAAGGGCATTCTCTTAAGCCCCCCGTTCTTCTTTGGAACAGCTTATTCGGCTGTCTGGGCCGTTGTCCATCCGTTCATGAGTGCGTAGCACTTGAGGGGTTCGGCTTGTGGACGTCCGTCCACAAGCCGAAACCCTCAAAATCAAGTTGCAAAACAGGCCTAAAACAATGCGAACATTTATCGAAACCTGTGCAAAAAATCGCACACATCTCGCCTAAAGGGAACCCTTAGTAATGTGAAGCAACCAATGTATTTTATTCATCATCGTATATGACTTTAAGCTCCGGAGACCGTTTTCCCTTGAGTATAACGGCCTTGTGGTCTGTAAAGTGTAAAGTTGAGGAATCGTGCAGCAAAGGTTGTGGTTTGAAGTTTGAGAAGTCGATGTCTATGCACGTTCGCCTGATGGTAGTATGATGTTTGTAATCGTACGAAATGCAGCAGAGAGCTTAACGGGACACCATGTGTTGCACTAGCCAGTCGTCATTCATGATGTCCACGTTAAAGTCCCTCATCCATGATGTCTCTCGCCGCCTCCGGGTCCGCTTGTCGACGTCCCCGTGCCGCTTCAGCTTCTCGAGCCCTCAGCTCCGGATCCGCTTGCCGACGTCCCCGTGCCGCTTCAGCTTCTCGAGCCCTCAGCTCCGGATCCGCTTGCAGACGTTCACGTGCCGCTTCAGCTTCTTCAGCCCTCAACTCCGGGTCCGCTTGCCGACGTGCCCGTGCCGCTGCTGCGCGAGCCCTCAACGCCTCTGGATCGGCGTTTTGCCGGCACTGGAGTCTCGCTTCAGCTTCTCGAACTCTCAGCTCCGGGTCGGCTTGACGACGCTGCCGCGCTGCAGCCGCTTTGCGAGCCCGCGCCGCCGCGATGCGATCTTCGTTGCACTCCATGACAGCGCTGCTGTAGAAGAGAGCGCGCCGGGGGAGAGCGATTGCTGCGCCGCTAGAGATCACGAGTGTTTTCATCCATGGCATAAAGAGAATGTGTGGTCTGCAACGCGCTTATTCTTCATTGTCATCAGCGTCATCATCATCGCCATGACGTATAATGGTTACCTTGCATGTGCTGTGCCGCGATGGCAGCGTCATCGTCATCTGGCTACGGCGCACGGGTCGCCCTTTCCGGAGGTGCACTGAGGCACGGGGGGCGGAGCCACGTTTCTTTTGTCGTTGTTTGTTTCCTGACGCCATTTCCGTTTCTTTCTTCGTTTTTTTTTTCTTCATTTCTTTTTCCGCGCGGAGCGAGCGGCTGCATGCTTCTGAAGTCATTCGCGTTGCTTTCTTTTTTTGTTTTCTTTTTCTCCGCCGTGCGGAGCGTGCACTCGACAGCGCCGACTGGCAGGCACGGCTGCATTTGTTCGCAGGTTTGATCACGACTTAGTCTGAGGTGCGGCTGTATGGTCACTTTAATTCCTATTTGGCTAACGTCCGAGCCAAACTAGATCTGTGTCTGCCCTGATCGGGATCAAAAGTGTCCGCGCGGCACCGGTATGGTGTGAAAGCAAGCTCGACGGCACGGAGGAGTTCGAGTCATTGTGGGGACAGTTGTTATGACGGTGGCAATAATGTGACATGGTTTGTTGCTTTTGTTCCTGCAACATTGCTCGATTTATTGCCCGTGTGCCTGCGACGCACGAATAAAGAAGGCATACGACCAGCCCCCGGGCCACCGTTCCAGTACGTACGTGTTTTATATCAAAACAACCCAGTAATGTCTGCTACTGGAACGACCGCCGACGCTTAATCCGAGATGCGGTCGACATTGGACGCATTCTATTTGCAGTATATACTGATTTCTTCAGCGCGCATTAAATCCACTCACCCAGCTAACTCGTCGAGCAGACAGGCAAACGGAGAACTTTATTTAGATCCTGAGGAAAGCTACCGTTCAAGGTGGCAGAGCAGCGGGCCGCTCCCACGTCGGCACGGGTAGGCCGAGCCTCAACGTCGCATCGCGGGCCCTTTGGACAGCCCTGAGTTGATGCAGAGGTTGTGAGCTCCTGAGCGCACAGCTCCGTTCCTCTTCGGTCGTGCGTTGAGGAACGTGTAGTCAGGGGCTCCGCCAAGCATGTGATTTAACGTACGAGTGGCAGTTTCATTCAAGAGTTCGTTACTGAACTCAGTAACGAACACAAATTCCCAAAAAAACGTTGCCATTCAAAAAAAAAAACCTTTCGAATATCTCCTATACCGGTTATTTCTGAAGGAGATTTAGTTCCAGGATTTCAAAAACTGTCTATACCGATCTCCAGAATGACAATCTGGACACCGATTCTGAAATATAGTTTTTGTTTCACGGTTATGTTTCACGACATGGTGACCACGTGGGGTGCCTCACAAAAACAATGTTTTGGACCAGTCACGCCTGTGCAGCTCACGAACATACCTATTAATAAAAAAAATTTTTTTTTAATGTCGGGCGGAGACAGTCATGGGAGGGCCGCGGGCCGCAAGCGAGAGGCTCGCGGGCCGCGTGTTTGAGATCCCTGTTGTAGAGGCAGGGAGGCTCGGGGTTCGTCGACCTGGGCGTCGCAGGTCCTTGAGATGGCCAGCGTCTCCCTGGCAGAGGAACTGGCTCAGGTGAGGCCTACGGTGCGGTGCCGTAGGACGGTGCGCTCGGGACACAAGCCGACGGCGCTCCCAGGCCGCTGCGGGTTCTCGTGCTTGCCTTCCAGTTCTTTGGCCAGCCGGAGTCTACGGGGCGACGCCGTAGAACGAGAGCTGGAGCGCCCGGAACATAAGCAGGCTACGCTCGTGCCCACCTCACGCGCTCACGATCGATCACCCAGGGCCCCTATGCCCACGTCACCTTCTCTTTTATACCTTCAACATCGTCTTTCTCTTCTTCAGATGTCGTTCTTCTATGCTTGTCGTCTTCCTCTTCTTTCTGTCACCTTTTCTCTGTCACCTCCTAAATGTGACAGTGCGATTTCCTGCCATCACGCTGGAACCGCTGCGCGTGGCGCACTTCCTTTCTCTTCGCCGGGAGCTCACTCAGTGCACTTCGCTACCGCTACTAGTCATGAACACCCAGGAAGCCAAAGCAGCGGCGGTGAGAGCTCGCAAGGAAGCAGCAGCGCGGGCTCGCCGCCAGGACCCTGCGGTGAGAGCTCGCGAGGCCGATGTTTGGTTGAAGTTCATCAGAAATCCAGTCTTGAATCGTGCTGTTAGTCTCTGTAGCGATGTGTAATGGCAACTATAGTTCTAATCCTTTGATGTGCTCGGTGTGAATGATTCGGCGTATACTGCTTAGAATGGCACACTAGCTCTTTCACTTTGTTAGGATGGTCTCAAGGTGATATAGCGGCTCATTGCAGGACAAAGTCGTCATGGAGCTATGGTGATGGTACAGTTTATGAAAAAGTGATGAACGAACAAGTTTATGGCGATGCGATTTTTCATGTAATTGAGTGTGATTTTTTAATGCAGTGACACTAGAAAAAGGTGCGTATTACGAGTAGATGAAGCGAATACCACGATTTTGAAGGGCTTCAATCTCATTTAATCATCCGTTCTTTATAAGAGTCCCCGATTGCATATGCATATTTCATTTCAGGTTGGATTAACGTACTGTAAGCAAGTTTACAAAGGTGACTAGGCGCTCGTTTCATGTTACGTTTAAGAATGCCAAGAGAACAATTAGCAGAAGCAGGAGTAGTGTTAATAAATGTTATTCCCGTTCAGTTACAAAGCGGCCCATTAACCTCCCATATAACTGGTACGTGTGAAACAACACGCTAGGCACATGGTACTTTCAATCGACGTCTTAGCCAGGTGTACGAAACAAATTCGCGTACTGTAGCATGTAACCGACTAAAAAATCAGATTCGACTACAATGACTGCATATCCCTCTTTTGCGGTACTCGTTTTCTTCCACTGACGAAGAACATCGGTAGCGTCCCATATAGTATCTTTTAGACCACACGAACTGCACTCAACCACAAGGATTCGCGAGATAAACTGTCTCGCTGGGCACTTTTCTTATTTCGCTTACAGGCGATGTCCGTCGTGAATGGATTTTCGTGAGTTTCAATAAACACGATTAGGCAACATCGGCAAGCGATCATCACAAAAGTACGGTTGAGTGAAGCACGATAGAGTAGCAACAACGTACTCACCACATTTCACTCTCCTTTCATCCCTATACTTCGGTCCAGATCTCGGAATCGGAGACGATAGCGCGCCCTTTGTGACCCGACCCTGTTGAAGATCTGGCAAATGGAAAAGATGTCAAACATCTCAGGCGTCGTTTGCTGTGCAAGTGTACGTATGAGTCGTCGGACAGCTGCTGTTATTGAGCGAAGCTGCTGTACATGCGCCGTGACGCGTCCGTCATCTATAACGTGCAATTGACCTTAGCGTTGATTGATTGATTGATTGATTGATTGATTGATTGATTGATTGATTGATTGATTGATTGATTGATTGATTGATTGATTGATTGATTGATTGATTGATTGATTGATTGATTGATTGATTGATTGATTGATTGATTGATTGATCATCGTACCTTCCGGTTCATCCTCGACGTCCCTCCGAGCCAGTGTCCTCTCGTAAGCATTGGCCTCCACGGTGTCTAACTGGGAGAGCAACGCTACTGCGAATCCCGTCAAAGCCAAGGCGAACAGCAATCCGCGACCTCTGACCTGCACAACCAGGGAGAACGAAGCCGGACGAACGGAGGCGAGGCAAGCGTTTCGAGCAGGCATGTCTTCCATGATTCAGCTTCGATTTCACTGCGCGAGAAAAACGTCGTCTCGGAACACGACGATGATGATGATATTGCAACACCCCATGGCACGTACCCGCAACGGGCGATGGGCCGAAAGTAGGGTACCTGCCCTTTCCTCTAATAGAAGAAAGACCATAGCGATCAAATTAAATAACAGAAAATTGTATCTGCTAAATAACACTAGCATCCTAACTCTGCCAAAACCGAACCAAACTAACCCAACTGGTACTATTTATCCTGCTACTAAGCCGCAAACTGCTCGAACATGCTGTCGTCGTAAGAGATTTTTCACTTTCGGAGCTGAAGTCAACGTCGTAGATTGAAGGGTGAGGAGCGCTCACCGCAGGCTGTAGCTTTTGCGAGCCTTTCCATAACTACTGCCGTTACTTCCGGACGCCACAAACGAGGTCTTTAATGAGGGGCTCAATCTGCTTGCCAATCGTGTAGTGTTCAGACGCGCGACGACATATTAAATACAAAATAGCGGATTCCACGATGCGACAGACGTATCCCGACGTGAGCCAGGGCCCCCGTCCAACTTCTCTCTCGCCCCCCCCCCCCAACTCATGACCTCGCCCGGTCGTTCCCAGCGCCCAATATGAGCTGGTATCGTTCCGGCGCAATTAGTGACCGGTCAGCCGTTTGGAAACGGCCGCTGCACGACAAGTAGATGTCGCTGCTTCTGCTGCACGAAGGCCGCTTCTTTCTTGTGCAGTGCCTCTACTCAATTACGCGGCTATGGTCGGCGCACACGCAGCCGCGCTCAGCACACGATAGAGTGCTCAGTTGCGAATACGCACTGGATGCGTT